>DWEH01000676.1:0-10933 GCA_018245815.1 Apyrrothrix aesculapus | reverse complement strand
GCAGTCATCCCCCATGTGAACTTTAACTGTGCCCAGTTTAATACTCTTCCGTCCACCCAATTCTCTTAAAAAGGGGCGCAAAGTTCGATGCTTCACGTATTAATATATAAGATGTCAAAAATGTAGAACATATGAGAAAAATTTCTGAACATAATTTTCGTTAATACGATAAAACAATTAAGCTACGACCGGGATAGCCACAAACCTTTGAAGCAACGAAAACGCTTTCGGATACAATACAACATATCACTGGCTACGCAACATACTTATCATAATACCTCCTCGATTACAACACTCAATTTATATAGATAGAATCAACACAATGTTGGGCAAACCCTAGTCTAGAATACCTAAGTATTACTTTTCCTAAATATATATAAAGAAAACGGAGCTTACAAAAGGAACTACTACTTTCAGCAAAAATTATTGAACAGAAAGAGAAACTGGGTTCCGTTCAATGTACCGTATCCACACATTTCAGCTCGCATAACGCGCAAAATGTGGACCCGGCCTAACGGATGATTTTTACTCAATTTAATGTTATGCTCTTTCGAAAACATTTGACGATTTAATGATACACAGATCATTTATGAAGACGATATTAGTCAGAAGAATAGACCTAACTTAATAGACACGGTCAAACATACCTTATTGGGAATAAAAAAATATTGCATAACAATTAAGTATAAGAAAAAAAATTTAACATCACGCCTGTAATCCCGGAAGGGGTAGGCAGAGAAGTGTAGAAAGTACACTCCCACATTTAACTAGTTACAATAGGTCGTGGATTGTATTGCCATACCGGGCACAAATCCAAACTCCGAGCCCCAGCTAGAAATTTCTACTAGATAATATAAGTTAAAAAAATGTAGTAGTACCCGACCCGGCACTTGAACCCAGGACCTCTCGATCGGCAGTCGCGCTTGCAACCAGCATGACCAACGAGGCAGTCACATTATTATTGCCTAAAATAATATTTTTTGTATACATATCTACATCTCAAATTTTCACCTTCACCTAATGCAATACAATAATGCAACTCTACCACGCTGGTCAAGTGCACGTGGCAGACTAAAACTCTTACATAGGATTTCAATTACATAATTTTAAGTTCCATAGAACATTCAATTAGCCCGTACACGTTAATAAAGTAACAAATCGAGTATGGAGAGAGGGATTAATGTAGAAGAAGCACGTCAGGTATGCAAGGATAGAGATATTTGGCACTCGGTGTTCTCTGCCTATCCTGTAAAGGATATAATGACTATATAAGAAAACATACTCGATTACTTCCACTCTTACTTTACTTGCTATTTTCATTTGTTCTGTGTAGGCATGCAAAATGCTTCATTTATTGTATTACAGCTGAACTGGCCAGGTCTTGGCCACACGCCCACGTTTCTGGGTCAAGTGTACTCCAACATATTAACTTTGTACGGGTTTGAATGCTTGTTGTATACGTAAATGATGCAGTATTGTGCCTTTCGTGGTTATCATCTATATAATTGAAGTACACATGAAAATCTACTTAATTTCATATATTAAATTTAGTTACATATGCCGTTGGTGTAAGTAGATTATGTATTTAGACAATGTTGCCAGTCTTTTGAGACAAGCTAAGCTTAAATTGTACCGATGAGGAAAAAATTAGCAATCGAATGAATGAATAAATGAATGATAGAATAAATGAATGATAGAACGAACCAATGAACGATATTTTTAAATACAATAATCACATCGTCACGAACTGTTAAAACTCCTCTTAATAAAAAAGGTTAAATAATATACGTCAGACAGACCTCAGGTATCACCGTAGACCTATTTAAAATTATGTATATCCATGGGTCACAATGACTATAGAATGGATGGCATGGTCACAATAATACTGGTAGCTGATATCGCACAACTAATAAAGCGACATTAGGAAGGCTGCTTGGGGACTTAGTGGCGTTATGTCACGCGCGGCCATTTTGAGTGCCCAATAAACAGATACAGGCTTGATTAATCTTCGAGCGCTGGCTGGTACGAACATACTCTCTTCATTCCCAGTTTATTAAATACACAGTCGGTTCATTTACTCTGACCGGGTGTAATATTTCAGAAACAATGACCAGCTAGAGCCGAATATCTAATTTTACTCTATCCTCACAGACCAGACGTGCTTCTTCGATGTGTCTTTTTTAACCCGATAAATTCATAATCACTGCCTCGTTGCTCGTGTTGGTTGCAAACGCGACTGCCGATCGAGTAGTCCTGGGTTTAAATCCCGGGTTGGGTACTATTGGATTTTTAAAAAAATTAGAATTTCTGGTAGTGACTCGGAGTTTGGATTTGTGCCCGGTGTATGGCAATAAGCTCACCATCTATTCCATATTGGGACGTAAACGTAACTGTTGAAACGTGGGAGTGTACTACACTCCTCTGTCTACCTCTTCGGGGATTACAGGCGTGATGTTAGATGTTACATACGTGTATAAACACTTACAAAACATTTAACAGTAACATATTCTTTTTTTAAATAGCAATTGTCTCATGTTTGACTACAACCTTACCTGATGGAAAACGAGAGGTGGTCTAGGATGTAGCACGCTTGCCTAGAAAGAACCTATTCACTCTTGTCTTGAATAATTTTAGATTGTTCGAATCGGGAAAAATATACTCCTATTCATAATTCTCTTCATACACGCAAGCCCGTTTCGATGGCTTCGGACTTCGGCGTCAGCCAGAATCTGACCAATGCTCTCTGTCTAGCCCCTAATGAATCTGGGATGATATTAATATAATAATAATAGCATTATTCAGTTTAGTTCTATCATACTTCGTGTTATAAAGGTACAAAGCATGTATCCGGAAATAGTGAGACAGGATGCATTTGTAACAGTTCATCTCCTTAACACTTCCGTTTGGCACTATCCGTAGTTTCCACGGGAATTGTCTATCTCATGGCACTATTGATAATGCAATGCTGAAATAATATTATATCTCATAGTCGTAACAATACCCGGATGCCACTACTATGGGAAATTCAATGCCTTGATGTCCAAAATTTTTGGTCTCATAAAACAGATATTATAAATTCACTAAAGAACATATACTGGACTTTATTTCATAGAGGAAGTACATGCTTACAATTGCTCTCTTTCTAATATCTTTCTTCCAACTTAAACTAATTAAACCTAGTATCTGCATTATGCCATATAAGAATTATTGATGAGATAATCTTGAAGTGGAATTCCTGAAGGCACTACATGGGCTTACCGTAAAATCATTCATTCGGTCTGCTCCTTCATGTTATGACACACAAACACAAAAAAAAACATTGTGACGTTACTAGACCTGTCACTCCAACAGAATTACAGTCCCACGTGGCGGCAGAGTTCGACATTTATTTGTTCACAAACAATGTACAATCGTTACGAGTGAACTATGGCGCCTGACGCGGAGTTCCGAGGTACGATACATCTATATATGTATATACAAACAAATAGATACACAGACAAACTAAATAACATCACGCCTGTATTTTGACTGCCTCGTTGGTAGTGTTGGTTGCAAGCGAGTCTGCCGATCGAGAGGTCTTGGATTCAAATCCCGGGTCGGGTATTATTGGATTTTTCTAAATTTGAATTTCTAGTAGTGGCTCGGAGTCTAGATTCGTGCCCGGTGTATGGCAATAGACTCACCACCTATTCCATAATGGGACGTAAACGTATCTGGTGAAACGTGGGAGTGTACTAGTACTACACTACTCTGCCTACCTCACCGGGGATTACAGGCGTGATGTTACGTTTTACGCCTGCATTTCCCCGAAAGGGTAGGCAGCCGTTTAATATACTCTGACGTTTCACCAATTATGTTTTTGGTCACATTATGGAATAGCGGGTGACCATATTAACATACGTCACAAATCCAGACTCCGTGCTACTACTGGGAATTTCAAGTTGAAAAAATTCTATGAGACTTTGCCCGACCCAAGATCGAACCCAGGACCTCTTAATCAGCAGTCGCGCTTGCAAATACTCGACCAACGAGGCACGCAAATTAACGTAACATTAACATTAAATCCACCGACTAATTAACTTATCTAACACACACAAGGTACTAAGAATAGTTTGTTCTCAATCAACCCTTAAAAGAATGGTAGAAAAGGTATGAAAATTATTTAGTGATTTAATTATTTAGGGACTTGCACACAATGAAATTGTGAAATCATTTTACATACTTGTAAAACATATATAACATCTCACATAGGTATGTCAACTTCAGCTCAAACGCTTAACATTTGGTGGGATTCTGAATATTCTTTGCTCAAGTTATATAGGTCAGTGATTCTCAAAGTGTACCCACGTGACTTTAGTTAAGCACTCCATTTTAATACGGTTAAGATATTAGTCCCAGTTTGATTTAATTATTGTAGTATGAATATCGTTATTTAGTTATGGTACATAAGTCCATTTTAACTTTTTTTGTCAAGTTAAAAATCGTTCAAAACCGTTAAAACATGCACAGATATTCAGATTTTTGAAATTAAACAGCGCCATATATTTTAAAACCTTCCAGAGTTAACAAAATATATTTTTATTATTTTAGTATTATTATGATCTGCTGGGTTTATGCTTACCACCTATTCCATGGTGGGACGTAACTGTAGCTGGTGAAACATGGGAGTGTACTCTCTGCTTTCCTATTCGGGGATTACAGGTGTGATGTTAAGCTTACTGGATTTTTTTTTCTCAATATAAACAATGGCTTTGTTCGTAGTAAGGTTATCATGGTAGGTTTTGTACTGGCCAGTAAATTATTATCTTTTTTAAAAAAGATCGGGTTCTGACACAGTTGATAAAGCTAATAAAGCAATATAATATTGAATTTCAGCGATAACAAATAAATCCACGCGCTGGGAGTTCTTGAAGTTACGTCCAACTTCAGAAGTTATTTAGGTCACTGGTTCCCAAACTATGACGCCGCTTGGCGTTGCTGCCAAGCCACTTCGTTTTATTACAGTTGTTATTTTCAAGTTTCGGTGATATTATCTTACTTTGCCACACGGATGTAAGGTTGTGTCAAAGCGATGGGAAAAAAGGTTGGAAAACATGAGGCATCTTGGTTTACGTAATATTGGTTTTCGTAATTATTAATACGCCGCAGCCCTTAGATATGTGTATTCAGCGACAGACAAAACCGTTATTCTACTCTGGGATTAGTTATAGATTTGTCATTGCTTCTAGTAACTAAGATAGGCCATTCGAATTATATTACGGTACAACACAGCTTAATATTCTACTCTATGTTATTCCCGCCATTTCCATAGATAGAGGATCGGATGCGATGGTACTCTTTGGAGGAGGAGTAGCTCCAGCTGCGGCCTCCGACAGGTTAACAATAATGATGACGACGATTATGTTAGTTTAACGACAATCGTACATTGGATTGGAACCACGGAGTATACCAACTTATAAATGTTTGCCGCTACATTATATTTTGATACAATATTATATTTTTGATTGCAAAAAGAAACGTTATTGTAGTTGTGTTTGTCGTCGCCCCTTGAGAATAAACCCGGTAGAGCTGTTCAGTTTAGCCGCACGGAACTTCTTCGCCACATAAACTTTTCAACCACATGTTAAATTTATTGTATTAATGGTAATAATGAATGTATAAATGCTTTGCAGAAAACGAATAATTAAAAATGCAAAATAAGATACGCAAGTCACGTTTAAGTTCTTAAAAAAATATTATTTAGTTCAAAAGTGACAGGCATTGTTCCCGCCATTTTGTATTAGCGGATAACTATGCGAATCTATTGTCTCACTCGCGCGGCAGTTTTACCGCATACGTCTATCTCTCTCGTTTTGTGATATTCGTATTTCAAATTTCGCCTAACCGCGTGATTTCAGACCGGTTGTTATTTACGAAATGTATTGATGTATAGTTCTCCCTTTTTGTTTCGTGTAGGCCCTCTATTTACACGTCAGTCTATTTTTATCACGAACGATGTAATCGAATTATTGGCGTGGAGCGTAGACGCTGTTTACTCTCTCATGCTGCTCCAGGAAGAATTGGTGGAAAAGTGAAAAACTTAAAAAAGTTATATTACGCCTGCTATCCCCGACGAAGTAGGTAGATGAGTGTTGTACACTCCCACGTTTCACCAGTTACGTTTACGTTCCACTATGCAATAAGGGGTGAGCCTATTGCCATACACAAGCCACAAGTCCGGAATCCAAGCCACCACTAGCAATTTAAACTAGAAAATCTAACTTAGAAAAATCCAATCGTACCCGACACGAGATTTGATTCCAGGACCTCTCGATCAGCAGTCACGCGTCCAACCACTCGACCAACAAGGCAGTCACTTTTTTAATAGCAAGAATACTGACTTGTTCCAGACGATGTTTATAAAGCGGTGTAGGGTGCTTTTAAATTAAAAACTAATATAATATTCCAAGAGCTAGGGAATTGTAAAATTAGTGAAAATTACAAAACAAATCAATAAACCATTTAGACTGTCGTACAGTGCAGGGGGCGGATAATGGAAAATAGATTGGATGATATCAATCTAACATGATTGAATTGTTTTAAATAACATCGTTTACTTTATTCATTCGTGAATGAAAAAATATCAATACACAATTGTCTATATACCAATTCGAGATACAACCTAACCTAACCTATGACATCTAACCTAACCTAATCCACGAGATCCTACCCTAACCTAACCGAAAACGAAACAACTCTGAACCCTCTGCTCACCAATTGACATTTTTTTCCAATTAACGCACAGGATATCCTTAGAACTACCAGATCTCATCCACGTCGGCGTAACTACAGACAGCTATTCAGGTTATAAGAATCAAATCATGTAAACATTGGGGAAGTATTTGTACAAGTGACGCGCAAGTGTTTATTCAAACGCTGTTAACATTAAGACAACCCAATGACAAGGGGATTGCAAGCAACGTATTTCAATATAGGTGTGTGTGTACGGTCAATGGTGAACGTTTAGGAAGCGATTATAACATATTATCTTCTTTTGCAATATATCAATAAGTATAACATTATTATATCATCACGCCAGGTCTCTTACAGGCGGGCAGAGACCACCGAGTGCCGATTATTTATTTTCTTATACACCCTGTCGTGCTTGTTCTACATTAATCACTCTTTTGATAGGTACATGAAAATAATATTAATACTTAATAATAAAAATAATTCTTTAATAAGTATTTGCCAAGACGGTAATTGAGTCAGTCGACATTTTGCGGAAATCCCTTGTTCATAATTAAGTTAAAGACATTTTTTCAGTAATATGCAAAATTAATTAATAACGGTCCACAATAACGGTATTAATTTAGAAGTATATGGCGGATTATTGCAAAAATAACGCTACCTACATAACAATGTAGAAGCGGCGCGTCAGATCTGTAACGATAGGTCTGTAAGGCAGTCGGATTCGTATTTTGTACGAATTTAATTAAAAACTCAATGTTTTGCGACATAACGGACCCTTTTAACTGCCTTGTTGGTTGCAAGCGCGACTGCCGATCGAGAGGTCCTAAGTTCAATTCCCGGGTGGAATACTATTGGATTTTTCTAAAAACTTAGAATTTCTAGTAGTGGCTCGAACTCTAGATATGTGCCCTGTGTATGGCAATAGACCCACCACCTATTCCATATTGGGGTGTAAACGTAACTGGTGAAACGTGGGAGTGTACTACACTCCCATGCCTACCTCTTCGGGGATTGCGGGCGTGATGTTATGTTTAATAGCGGACCGATGATAGAGATCACGATGACTACGGTCTGTTTCAAAAATAGTTATCACCAAATTTAAAATTCAGTACAAATCTTTTGTCTACATATGTAACGTTTATTTCCGTAACGTGTTGCATTAACAAATATCGATCCCACGGGCTCTCGTTACAGAAATAAAGCGATAAAAGCGTTGTAAAGTCAATCGGGACGTGCCGGGAATAATCTCGCCGCTGCTATTAGTCGAACTAAAGTTGTATGTAGAGCGCCACGCGTCTCCTCTCACTGAGAAGGGAGGTACAGTCTGCCACGCTGGCCCAGTGCAAGTTGATAGAGTTCACATGCCGTCGAGTCATGCTTGTTTTCCATTTGGGTGGGTGAGACATATACGTAGATAAGTAAACGGAAACAGAGGACAAGATAACGTAATTTCTTATTTAGAAGATAATCGAACCTGCTACTATACGCTTCAGACGGGCATGATGACTTCGCCAATTGACATAAAATAATTGCAGTATCAGACAACACTAGAGCAGAATCCAGACCGTTATTAGTACGTGACGTGTGTCCAAACAATCACAAAGCTGAACGTACCTCAAACAATCACTAATGTCTAACGCACAACGAATAATCACAAATGCTCCGACCCACGCACATTACGCACAATGATAGGTAATTCAATTATCAATAGGATCCTCGGGGTCAATTCGTTAGTACGCGCAACGCATACATAAAAATGTAATTACGTTCGTATTTCATGGCCCGCCTGTTACGTATTCCTAATGTAAGAAGAAAATTATCTCCGTTCAATATTAACGCTTTCAGACAACTTAACGATGCAAATTAACTTTTCAAAGACTAAAATATAGACGGCTATACCAATTGTCAGTTGCTTTAAGAAATACTTGGGTTGATGACAGTTGTGAAATGAAATATGTACACGAAAAAAATATTCATACTGTCCGTCGGCTTCATTTAATACGAATTAAATGGCCGAGCGCAATGTGTTTAACCGAAGTGTTTTCGAAATTCATATTTAAACAATATTTCTTTTGAAATATCTCTATGTCGCTATATTAGGCTAACGGTAGGTTATATCAAATTAAATGTCGAAGATCCAATAAATAAATTTTTTGTAAATTAATAACTAGGACTCCTGCTTTTATTGATACTTTTATGGTTTTTTAACATCGATCTATCGATCTATCGATAAAATCTTCTTTATGTGTTAATCGACACCCACCTACTGACTCACATCGGCATAAAAATCGTAATAAGTTAATCCTTTAAAACCTTAGTTTTTAAAAGAATATTCGCGAAAAACGTGAGAATTTTTTTTTTCATTTCACAATACGGGCTGGAGTTCACGTTTTTGACAAACATAAAATGACTCGCCAAATCATGAAAGCCGAAGCAGAACTCTACACCTGATTTGATAACATTACAAATACTCATTAAATTCTAATAATGTCCTCTACAATGTTTCTAATCCGAACGAAGTCTGCCAAACACCACTGAGCAAAGTGCCACAACATGGCTATCACGTAATCAGAAAAGATCCGTATCCAATAATGGAACATTACAGTTGTGGATGAGACAAGAGCCTTAAACAGTGACTAGTCATCCATCCAAGATATTACGGCGTGCGACGTTGCTAAATTATCCAAGAGCTGACAGATATTAAGCCACATGACGCGTACGAGCCCCTAACATAACACACGATACAAAACCTTTTATTGTGACAACTAATAAAAGCGGAGTAATATCTGCCACAAGTCTTTTAATAAATTCCCAATTTTACTTCCGAGAACTTTATGTAACCGCAAACGAAAAGGTGTGAGTTCAGAGTTACAACATTCTTAAAGATTATTTCTGAGGGTTACTAAATCTTACTGAATTTTACAAAGCAACAGCACCTTCAGAGCAACAAAGTTGAAGCTATTAAATATACTATAGAAAGGACTAACATACAACGATTTCGAACTAATCCTGAAGTGCAGAGATATTTTTCATTGCTCTAAACAGATCAGCGCCTGATCTAATTTACACATTAGGGCACGTAGTTACTTCAATTCCATTTACATAGGCGATTGGCAATTTCTTGGCAATAGGCTCACCCCATATAGCATAGTGGGACGTACAATATACCTCGGAAATTGTGGGAGTGTACTATACTGACCGCCTACCCTTCGCTGTAATACAGGCGTTATATTATGTTACGTGTAATGCTATCTGATATCAGGCATAGCTCCTACTATTTGTGAAGAAAAAGCAAGAAAGTCTTCTCTCTTTGTTTATTGTATATTACCGAATACCAGCGCCTGGAGTTTATTCAATAAAGGAAATATCTTTTGTACTTTACTATTTTCGCCGGCAAATTGTATATAAACAGTCTTATCATCTTCGAAATACAGGACTAAATATTGATGGTTCAAAATGTCTTTTGAAGCGTGTTGATACTGAATAAAAGTGCCCTGTGATCTAGGCGCCGTTTCTGATCTCTTAGAGCGAAATTATTAGCATCTCTCTATCCTCATAGCTCCCCTTATCGTTGTATTGTGGCACTTGTCCTTTCACAAAGAGAAGGTTAAATCTATAGTCCACCACATTGGCTAGCTGCAGGTTGACAGAGTATACATCTTTATAAACATATTTAAATCCAAAAAGCGTATTGAAGGAACGATATCCCAATCCTGTATTTAAATATAACTGCCCGTGCTAAATCCGCTATAAAAACTTTATGACGGCATAAAGCTGTCACTGACTCTCAAGGATTAACTGGATAAATACTTAGTTCATTTACATATTAATTAACAAAGTATTTGAGTAAGTTACTTTTTAATTTTAATGTACATTGAGCTCCTCGCTTTTATCTCGACGAGATAGTCAATGGGTATGCCGTGTTTCACGAGCAAGTGTTTTCGGGCCTAGATTTTCGACTGTCCAAGCATCAGCGAAATTGTTTTCAATATTGTGTGCAAGTCCGCGGCCTCAAAGATGTGATATCATAACAACCAGGTTCACGTCGATGTAAATTATTATTATTTTATTTGCCATTTCAACGAATCACATGGGATAAGTAATTATAGTCGTAGTAATATTGAAGAGGTAAGTAGAGGAGTTTAGTACACTCTTACATTTCACTGTTTACGTTTTCGTCCCACCATGGAATAGGGGGTGA
>DWEH01000675.1:0-10935 GCA_018245815.1 Apyrrothrix aesculapus | reverse complement strand
ATGGCCTTAGCTCTTCTCACCCTGAGACCCCTCTCAGTCTTATCCTCCACACGTGGAAGCAATAAATACCTATATACATTTATAATTTATTTTAACAATTATAATATTGCAAGACGGCGACTGCCAAGCGTGTCATATCTATGTTTTAAAGGTGTGTTATAGTGGTTATTTATGGCCCTGTTCACCTTCCTCGCCGTACATGTCAGAGCTGACGTGGTAAATCAACCGGAGTGTTAATTTGCAGAAGCTTCCAGCCATAACAAGCGCCATCTATCTTCCAATGTAACAACTACGATGTCTGTGACGACGCGCGCCTCGACACTCGCAAAATGGTTGGAAAGACATAATGTAATCGTAAAGTCGACTAAAGACTAAAGCAGATGTAGAATATTTTCAATTCAATGCATTCAATTAATTTTAATTTATATAAGGAGTATCCCATCGAATTCTGAATCAACTGGATCGTTATCCGTTTCCGAAATAATGTGTCGGTTCTAAGTTTGCTAATATCTACAGAGCAAATTACGATAAAGTACTGTTTTTCACCAAAACGTTTTCTTGGAATGCGACAAAGTGATAATTATCATTACCATAGCATGTTTTTCTTTCCGGTCCCAAACAATTATAAATTAGTTCAATTGAGATAACAAAATAGTCACAAAATGTACAATGTATATTCTATAAATAGTCAAGTTAACTCACGGACCACTGTGCGGGGCTTGACTTATGGCCACATTACCGCGACACGCTTGACGCATGTCCAATTATTGCACACAATCTGTACACGGGCGTAAAATATGAATGAGTCGTTGTGTGGCCATTAACGAGCGGATGTGGGCCTCGAATGGGAAAACATCGCAGCGACATTGGACGGGATGGTAGTGTTGAGGAAATTCTATCATATAGGTACTGGAAATTGTTCTTCCCGAAACAGGCTAACAGGGGAAATTCTATTAATTAATACACTGGAAATAGCCTGCCCAAAACGGTTAAAAAGACTTTTAATTCAGAAGTATTTATCAAATATCAAAACCAACATTTAAACGCTAAATAAGTGTGTAAGTTATAAGCAATAGAATAATCGCACAGAGTTAGGTCATATTTTTACTTCAATATGCATGCATTGGAGTTTAAGTTAACGTGTTCTCATAAACGGTTACTTGCGCCATTTTTCATAGGCGATGTGTGAGAGTATAATAGGATGCTAGTCACTTTGAAGGGACGATATAATGTTGCCTGTGAATAAATCGTACACGCGGCACGCCGGTAACAAATGGACCGGCCGGGAAGAAATATTGCAAAAACTGTTTAAAATATCGCCCGCATTGTTACGTGTAACGTGAGATTGTTATAACGACGCCCATGTTTATAAACTGCCTGAGATAAAATTGTTCTAAAGCGAAAATTGTGATTTTCTCATAATAATAATAATTATAATAATATGCTTGCGCGTTATTGTATTTGACGTTGTCGAAATTACCGTCGTCTGCTTTACCTTGCATTGGAAATGTGAAACTGGCGACACGATTTGTTGTCAGTAGTCACACATTCATTACGGTAGAGAAATAGATAATTTTAATTGGTTCTATGTTTCTAGTATTTCTATTAATTATGTGACAATTACATATTGTATCGTCAATTTGTAATTTGCTCCAAATTAGTTTCATATGATTTTATTACAATTCTACTTCGACAAACTCGAATTGATCATTCGACCATCTCCTTATAATTTACTCTGCACTCTCGATAAATTAAGCGCACTTTTACAGCCAATAAATATGTAGATGAGACTTGGCATTTCATTTTTGAGAAACATTATCTCGAGAATGGCTCGTCAATGGCCGTTGTGGATAAATGGCCGCCATTTGTTCCAGCTGATTGGGCTCTGCAAGGGATGTATCTTTCTTGATTGTTTCCGAACCCTTCCCAACTCAACGAATAAATGAAAACTACGATGGATCACAAGCAATCTCGGGATAGTAACGGAATCCCTGTAATATTTCGTTGTATCTGAACAAAGCTAAGGTTTAGCCCAAGATGGATGCTGGCGGAACGATTCGCAAATCCTCCATGTTCAATTTGTTAAAGGCCCACCTACGAGTTTGCCACCTACGTAGACTTTTACAAAGTTTTATCCATAACAGCAAATAAATAGCTTTTAGATAGAAGGTGTTCGGTGGCGATGAGGTTGCGAAGTGACCAAGGATTGTAAAGTATAAGAAAAGACAAATCAAAGGAATCTCTATTAAGATGAACTTAGTGACAACATACTTACCAAAAATAATTAATAATTTTTATATAGACCTCCGACCTGGAAAATGAGTACTCACCAACTTGTAAAACTACTAAACCACGTAAGAGCCGAAAAGCGAAATATGATCCATGCATCTCCTTGTTCCGGAGAAAGACTCTTCACCAACAATAAGAAAGTGCCTACTATGTTTCATAAATTCACACGGAACAGAACCTCTACAATCATGCGCGTGTTTCATGTGCACCAATCATTTGTGTTATTTGATTAACATGAAATCTTAGTGGTGACCTTTTTTTACTAACAATAACGTACTTATAATTACTGTATTGTTATAGACTATGTTTGAAAAAACACAATCCACAGATATACGGGGATTATGCACAGTCACTATAGTTACAGATAGTTTTAGCCTTATAGATTTATATATAGAAGATGTTTAAACTTTTAAACTTCCTGATTTTAGCAGTCTTATCTTTATCGCAATTATATCATCCAATTAAAAGCTTCTACTAAGACTTTATACATATCCTCACGCCAGGAACCCCTTACGGGGCAGGCAGTGAACACGGAGTAACAAATACCTTTATCCTTACAGACCTGCCGTGCTTCTTATTACTAAGACTTTATTGGCTACAATTCTTTTTTAAAACAGGTCACCCACCTATCGCAATTCTTTTGTAACCGATATACGTACGATAAATTATCTTTCTTATAAAAATACGATAAAGTCAGAGAAAATAATGTTTTTTTTTTAAATACTTTATTCCGTTACAATCCACGCAAGTTGACGCAGCTGATATATAAAGCAATATACCGAATAGGTAAATGCGAGAGATGCCAAGCAGATAGTCAGTTGATTTACATAGTACAAGACGGCGGAGTACGATGAATAAGAAAGCGCTTTATCAGCGTAATTACGATTAATGCTCATAGTTGGGCAAGCAGTGTCCGGTGTGCATGCGGGTTGACAAAATGTTGTTGTTGAGAGTGGACAGGGACCGGGAACTGGTAATCCGACGGGTGAGACGTTAATTAATGAACATTACTTAAACCGATTAGCGGCTGGACCGCCCGCGCGATCGCGAGCGTACGCCGCAAGACGTGGGCGAGAGCTGCCTATGGCACGAGGACTGGCCAATTCCAGGAGTTGTACGATTTGAAAGTAAATAATCAAAGCTATATGGAGCAACATGTAAAAATTAGATTGACGCTTTTGATATATGACTTTTGATAAATGATACACAGTATTGGAAATCGCTATCAAGGAGATAAGTAGTAGCAACTACACTTTTTAAAATCATTGACAATGTTGACAACATAGTTACAAGTTTTGACTTTAACATTCAGTGGCTTACATTTTTGATTGTGATAAACAATATACGTACTTGTAGTAGACGATAAAAAAGCAATAGATTTGTTGAGGTACTTTTCTGCTTTTTAAATTTCCTTACAAACTCGCCGTTACATCACCAAACGAATTGAATTTGGCAACAACAACGGAACTACGAATACCTTGATGTCAATTGATACTCTTTTTCAGATTTCTTTAAGAGGCTCATGTCCTAACTTTCTGGAAAGTTCTTAAGGAAGCTTATTGCATGACATATGCATTTGAGATATAAATATGAGCGCCAATCAAACCATAGAATGCCATCACGAGTCGAGTGAATGTGAATAAAAGATTTTGTGATTTAACGATGAGCAGAAAACGGTACAAAAGTAATTTTCTTTCTTCTCCCTTCGCTAGATAACGGGAACGAACCAATGATTAAGAAATCCTAATAACTTCCTGATAAAGTGATTTTGAAATACTAAAAATATACCAATCCGCTATCGCACCTCTGTTGGGTGGGACCTTATTATCATTACGAGTCGAGCAATACGGAGCGGTAAAGATATGTCGGAAGAAAGGATGTCACGATCTAACATAAGTTCACTTGATAATGCTGATTTTATATCAAGCAAATTGAAGCACGGAATAATTAAATAAAGGCTAATATTGTACAACATAAAGATAACAGCTACATGTGCTTTTACCATACCATTCCATACCTTATTTTAATTTTCTAAACTTAATATAATCTTACTGTCTCGTTGGTCGTGTTGTTGCAAGCGCGACTGCCTATCGAGAGGTCCTGGATTCAAATCCCAGTTCGGATACTATTGGATGTTTACCTTAGATTCCGAGTAGAAATTTCTAGTAGTGGCTCGGAGTATGGATTTGTGCCCGGTGTACGGCGATAGACTCACCACCTGTACCATAATGGGACGTAAACGTAACTGGTGAAACCTGGGAGTGTACTACACTCCTCTACCTACCTCTTCGGGGATTATGGGCACGATGTTACGTTAATATAATCTTACGAATCTTACGAAGTTTCCGCCGCTACCTTGCTGCAATCAGCGGGAACTCATGAAGAAGATCTTAGCATAGGTCCGAAACTAGTGCGCCCATCCCGAAAAACCATACGTGAATTAAATCGGTACATATATAATCATGTAAAATATCTAAGTGCAGGAAGAAGAAAAAGTAGAAAAACATCTATTTATTTCTTTATTAGAGGATTACCACAAATTACTTTACAGTTCAGACCATTTCTAGGCATACAAAGGTCGTCAAACATGGATTACCTGTGACCGCTCCATTTGTTACACTTTCAACTTGAGCAGTTGCTACCCTGACCACTTCGTAAGCAGATTAACTAAACTTAACCGTAACAACATTAATAATAACTCGACATCGGAACAAAACTCGAGAACTCCTTAGGCTTAAGAATTGATAATTAAAATTATTTGTAAGGTTAATGGTTGATCCGATGAACATTATTCAGAGGTTGAAGTGACTGAGTGATTCGGGTTACAGGTTTAGTTTAAGCGAAACAAGATTTTCGCCCGTGTGTACACTCCCAATTATAATAACGATTCTTCTAATGACTTTGACACCGATTTCATATTTTTTAATAATCGCGATAAAAAACGCTTAAAAGTATAAATTTGTCCAAATACGATCTAAAGCAAGTCTTTAACTTTACTAGAAATAGCTAATTAAGAAACCACAAAAAACATCAAAATTAATTAATCAAGTACATATTTTATACCTTAGTTAGTTTAATTAATTAAATCTACTAAGTTGAGGACACTTCAGTTGCTTCATCAATTTATTTGCAATATTTTTTCCAAATGCGGACCACTTCAACAATTTGTTTAACCAAAATTATAAAGATCAAAGTATTTTATTAGGTAAATATAAAATAAGGAACCAGTACAAATTCGGTACTACCCAAAATAATAAATTTCAAGAAAGCACATAATCCGAGGCAGCTAATAAATATAGAATATCAAATAGAGTCGCAATGATTCACAGTATCTCAAAATGCAGAAGATAAGCCCCAGATACGAGAGGTGTGGCAGCGGGCGGGTCCGTAACGCGAGAACGGCGAATAAATAATACACGTTTACAATGGCAGCGGTAGTAGTAATATATTGTTTTAGTGATACGAACGGTCTTTTGATCTTTCGACTTTTGGTGCCGGATTTGGATACTAGTGCTAAGTTTCTCAGGGATACACAGGAGAGGCATGTACAGATTTTGGGGTCGGAAGTTTACTGCTTTAAGATCAAAAGAGAAATGTATTAGAAGATATTGAAACCAGATCATAACTGCTATATACGCTTGTGACAAAAAAAACCAAAATTGCCATGATTTGGTCAACCAGAAAAACTAAAAAATGTAGGAATTTAACAAGGTCCACAAAAATAGCCCACATTAAACAATTTATAATGTACAATTAAAATCACAATCCTACAGCATTTATTAAATTGGCTTCTTATAATAACGTCAGTTATGAAAAGCAATAACAAAAGCTACTAAACTTGAACCATAACAAGATATCAAAATGAGCGAAACAATATTATGTACGTTACAAACACCAGAAAAGCAAACAGACTTTCTAAAACAAAAGATAAATCACAACAACTTTCATCCGAGCTCACTTGCCGGCTCGAAACAATACCGCTTTTATTCGAAGGGATCGCAAAATCAAACAATGTACCTGTCAATACACGAACACACGTGAGCCAGGATACATAGTATCTGGATTTCACAAGGGCTCTCCAACAAATCGAATTTCAACTTTAACACTTGAAACATAGGAATCAAGTAGCGGGCGTTCGTGTTTTTAATCAAGTACAGTAGTACAGTAAAGAAGCTCACAGATGTCACGACTGTGCAACCTCTCAATTTCCGAGACGAAACCGCATCAAACGATTATACTGGCGGCTACCGTTACATGCAACTAGATGGTCGACCCCTACTGTTTGTTTTCTCGATATTTCGATTTTGCATTCTTCGAATAGAAATTTTTATTCACCGAACGGTTTCGGATAATGACCTTTCCAAACGGGAACATTCTTAAACGTTACATCTTCTTGTATCCGTTATATCAGTCTTGTCAGAATAGTCGTGGTGATTAAGAGACATTTACTGTGACACATGGGATTCACCTCACGATCTTCCGCCACTTGTCTCCGCTGGCAGACCGCCTGACGCACTCACGCGATGGACCACCCACAGGTTTACATTGGTCGGTCTGTCGAACGGGCGCTCTGCCTCGCGTCCTCTACCGCACCCTGCACGACGAGGCACTCTATGATACACAAAGTGTGAAATGTTACGCCTTTATACACCTGTAAATTTGTATTGATATTTGGTTTCATTTACCACGATTACAATCTCATTGAAGGTGTCTGGTGAGCATGGAAAGCATTATTAGCTGTTTGAAGACATTAATACTTACGCATTCATGTTACGGATCAGCGGTCACTCACTTTAAATTACAGGCTAACATCTCTAATATTGAACGACCGCTCACAAAGATTTTATGTGTAACAATCGCAGTTTTATCTTTTTAATAATCATAACACACTAGTGTAGCTGGTGTAGTATGGTGCGAATTATTACACTTATTACAAAAAATAAGTTTTTAACAATGATAGTGATAAAAAAATAAATAGAACCTATTTAGTCATTATTGCTCATTTTCAAACCGAATAAAGAAATCATGCCATTCTACTAGCATCGTCAAAACTATCTTTGTAATTTCCATACAAACTGCACATTTGATCAACAATCACATGGAATCATGCCTACTAGTTTTGTTTCAATCAAGGCATTGGAAATAGAAGTGATAAAAGTATCGTCAACAAAAAAGCCATAAACAGTTTACAAGAACAAAGTGCGATCAATAAATCGATTGAAGTGTGGGTAATTCTGATCTTGTAAAAGCAAATTATCCAACGAAACATTTATCGGCACGGCGCCAATCTGTAAAGCTAATAATACAAAAAGATACATAGCAAGTAGTTGTGAAACCCACGTACATTTTTGTAATACTACCCAACAAGGGGAAGAAGACGAAGTAGTCAGGAATGGTAGGCATAGCTTCATCTGTTACAAACTTATAAAATATTACATTTAATTGAACGTAGTAGAAAAATATTCAAAACATAAAATCCCACATGGAATACATAGCGATTACCGTTCTAGCAAGGAACGGTAGAGGATTAAATTATTATGTTCTCATAGATAGATAGGCCGGCATCTTATCTGAATATACTGAAAAACTAAGTAATGGACGCAGGCGCCGAGGGAAGCCAAGACTCACCAATCATGACTCAAGTTCTGACATAAATCAAGTTCTGACTGATGGGGAAGTTGGAAGTCTCCGAATAGGGCATGTATGTATGAAGAGAGTGATGAATGTGGGAGAAGCACGGCAGGTCTATAAGGATAGAGATATTTGGCACTCCGTGCTCTCTGCCTACCCCGTAAGGGACATGAGGATATGTATATATGTACTGAAAAACTAAAATGGTAATTAACTAAAAACCAAAGGTTTTTTTTTTCATCTTCAATGGTTTCTTTCATGTCCTTGTCAATAGGTAGAAGATAGAAGAATTTATAAGCAGGCACATAATAGGGTATAATACGCATAGATTATCATCTAAACTACTAATAAACAACCTTCAATTGATACCATGACACCAACCAAAGAAACATCATATAAATTATAAACATTCATAGTTGGGTGGCAGTTAGTAGAAGGCGCTAGAATCGAATACTTCCATAGAGACATGTTCGATTAAAAATTCATTTTGGGAACAGAAAAAAATAGGCGCCTCGATGAACACGAGCGTATTATGCGGGCGTGCATCACGACGTTGCTACTGGCTACTGACGATGTTGCGGGACCGACCAGGGACTCGGTGCTCCACGAGATTTGAGAGCACTGAACGGAGGAGCACCGGCGAATCCTATGCTGTTTAGATCGCAGTACTACAGTCGATAATTCATTTGCAACGAACGATACCGTTGGCTGGGCTATTTACACGGCTATTCCATTGACAATCTAAGTATCTCTTATCTTCACACTGTATTCCTCTCTATAAATCTCTATTTCACACCACGTCGATAGTTAATACCCAATATATTAGATGGATTACAAATTTGAAGATCATTTTAGTCCGTACAATAACAGATATCGACCAACACATCGTCTGTATCTTGTTCGAAGTACGGACGTTTAGTGGGCACTTAACCCTCTGATGAATGGCAGATTAAACTGACTCTCAAGTCATCTGTAACACGACTGGTACAAGCACCACACTCCATTGAGTACTTAAGGAATGCTGGAAGCTGGAATGTAGGAAATGATATATATACATACAAATATATGTTAACAGATTCTGTAAGCGTTGGCTGTACGAAATATTCAATATAGGTATGTAAATACAATAGTTAAATACGTTAATACTTTCAGACATCCTTCAGGATGGTAACAGACTAATACTGATAAAGGCTCTTACTTTGTGTACAAGTCAAAGGCACTGATGTTCTTGAATTAATCCATATTAATCTACAATTAACCATTGCACAATCTACAGCCCATTTCGGGGTTGGTAGTGTTAAGTACGATGGTGTGTGCTTAACGTATTGTTTGTATGCGCATGTGTCATCACGCCTGTAATGCCCGAAGAGGTAGGAGTGTAGTACACTCCCACGTTTCACCAGTTACGTTTACGTCCCAATAATGAATAGGTGGTGAGTCTATTGCCATACACCGGGCACTAAACCAGACTCCGAGCCACTACTAGACATTCTATTTTTTTTATTAAATCCAATAGTACTCGACCCGGGATTTGAACCCAAGACCTCTCGATCGGCAGTCGCGCTTGCAACCAACACGACCAACGAGGCAGCCAATATATGGAATAAATAGATATATTAATTTAATAATGGTTTAGTATTAGGAGTCCTACTTCGAGGGTTCTGAATTTAAATACTAGCGCGGACTTCTTTCTAAAAAACCATCTGCGTTTTAATACCAAGCATCAGTTGCGGTAACGGTGAATAAACATCATGAGGACACTTGCACAATTCTGAGTTCTCCATAATGTTCTCTATGGCGCGTGAAGTCTGCCAATCCACACGTAGCAACGTGGCAGGCCATGGCCTCAGCGCTGCTCGATTGCCGTGTCCTAAAGCGGAGGTGCCTGGTTGTTGGTTTTCAGTACGTACTACAACAAGTTACTAAAGTACAACATCTGCAGTAAATGGCCTAAATGACGTGTTAACTTCGCAGCGACGTGATGGCAACAATGGCATGCTTGAGGGACTAGCGAAATTTCACTCTAAAACAAATATATAACGCCAAATTTGGCGTCTTCTCACATATCTGGAAACAGACTAGGGTGAGGGAACCCTCGCTTACGTCATGACATCATCACATTCGGGATCTATGTGTGAAATGTGTAGATCATTACTAATCAATCTGTGCTGTGCATACATCATTCCCTGTGGTACACGATTAGTCTTATCATGACATCGTCAAACCAGGATTTTAAGGGATAAGCACAGAGCACCGAGTGCTAAATATCTCTATCTTACAGATGATGTTTTTCTTCTACATTCACCACTCTCTTGGCACTCGCACGATTTCAGAGACTTCTGACTTTCCCATGAGACCGTATCTGACCATCATCCATCAGTTCATCGTAGTCGGATATTTTTTTAAATACTCAAGTTTAGAGAAGTTGAAGCCCAGCTGAACATACTAAGTGCGCGTGTCGTAAGTTAAAGCAATGAGTCCCGGCCGCACTGACCCCACGTAACTACTTGGAGCGCTCGGTGTGCACAGTATCCATACGCCCGCCATATGTACCAGAGGCTGCACGTTGTAGAATTCAACAAATTAATTTTTGTGATATTCAATTCCCAGATAAGGGAGTGACGGGTTCGCTGGCAATTGGAAAGAATTAATAAATTCCCATGTAGGCGTCAGAAGAGCGTAGACTTGATTTGGGGTGACATAGTTTGTGCCAGCGCGAGCGGGCCTAATGTAGTATGCTGCTACATACTAACATAGCGTCACGTCTGTATTTCCCCGCAGGGGTAGGCAGAGGAGTGTAGTATATTCCTACGTTTCACCAGTTACGTTTAGGTTCTACCACGGAATATGCGGTGAGCCTATTGCCATACACCGGGCACATATCCAGACTCCGAGCCACTACTAGGGATTTCAAATTAAAAAAACCCGATAGTACCCAACGCGGGATTTGAATCCAGGACCACTCGATCAGCAGTCGCGCTTGCAACCACTCGACGAACGAGGCAGTCTGAACAT
>DWEH01000674.1:0-10937 GCA_018245815.1 Apyrrothrix aesculapus | reverse complement strand
ATTGCATACAATATGACAGATTAATAGTGTGTTCGTAATAAATACAAGATTCTATTTGCTACTATCAAGTGTACATTAGTGTTACTATCGATTTATCTTCTACTTATACAGTATTTGTCTATATGTACTTATTAGAAAAATCGAATAAGTACATATATTTCGAGATTTATTTACGAAAAATTGATTCAGCAATATATTTTGACTTACCATAGCTTGCTCGATCTTGTTGTCGATGGCCACGGCGCTAGTGCCCGATGCGCTGTAAACAAAAAAAAATATTTCAATTAAACATTGATTTTCAATCAATTTCTTCTTTTTTTTTAATGCCTTAATTTTATCTTTTTTATTTTCTTTTACTACATTCTTTTATGTACAAATGTTATTGTGTCAATGGGAGGACGATGGTCCACAACACAAAGTATTGTAGTGTGGGACCAAAGATCAAATGTTTTGTTTTTTTGTCGTGTATTACAACAAATAAGTAAAAAATATAATTGACATAAAAATAATGAAACGTAAAAAGTAAAAAGCCTTTAATAACGAATATAGAAGAAATAAGTCATTTGTCCGGTTAGTAATATATGGCACTCGGTGCTCTGTGCCTACCCGGTGAGAAACCTGGCGTGATGATATAAATAACTCTTAAATAACACACTTAATCATAAACATGGTTATTGTTATATTTGTGCGCTGTAGACCAAAAGATAACATATAGTAACAGCATTAAAACTAGCGTGGCTTTAAATTAAGCATTTTAATACACTTAACTCTAGCTCTAGTATCTTCATCTCTGGCTGTAGGCCAGCATCTTTATCGCATCTCGTCACACATTAACAAGGCGAGGGAACCTTGATTGTGCGTGGTCAGAACGTTTGGCAACCGCGTGGCTGATATAAGACTATTACAATTGTAAATCGATTGCAGTGTATTATGACGATCGATTCTATCAATCATCAACATCATCATAATCATCAACCCTCTTATCGTTCCCCCGTTGAACACGCGCCTCCTCTCAGAATGAGATGGGTTAAGGCCATAGTCTGCCACGCTAGCCAAGTGCGCTTTGACAGTCTTTACACGCCTTACAGAACACTATGGAGATATCTAACGTGTCTTGGTTTCCTCACGATGTTTTCTTTCACCGTTACAGCGTGTCATATTTAATTGTTAATCGTACATTTTTAGTAAAGAAGTTTGCGAGGTTTTAGACGCAGAAAACCCGGCGGAAGAAGTTGAATTCTAAACCATTAGGCTATTGGTGCCTTTATCCACAAAAATAAACGAGAACAAGTATCGATAAAGCCCCCCCCCCCCCAACTCTCAAGTATCGTTGCGGTACGTAAGTGCGTACGTAGTGCTAAAAAACGTGTAACTTCACGCCGCGCTGAACGCACTGGCAGCACGCAACATTTGCGTCCCCGAATTCGACAAGCCATCGCCGCTATGTGTGGTCTCCCGCTATACATCGCTGGGCCGATAAGTGTCTCTTGTTAAATTATTCATGCACGGATGCACCCGGCATCCGGGTTAATAGAAAATCTGCACGTACATATATGTGCGTATACGCATAAATTATTTTCCATACAATTAGGCCGTTTCCGAAACGCGTAAACTCTATCGAACTATCGTTGGCAACAACAACACGTCGGCTCAAACGTTTCAAACGACCGCTAGTTGTATTTCTACTGCGTTGTTTATACCCGAGATCTCTCATTCATGGTTTTATCGCAATATCTTAGGAATGCATGCGAAAATTGATTCTACAGACTCTTTTACGCTTACACGTACACCAGAACAAATGTTCGTAATTATAGGTCAAGCTATGTCTTATGAACACAGTTCGCAAAGGTAGTGCGAAGGCGGCTGATTACGAGTATAAATGTGGACAGGTAATTAACCAAGATAATGAAGAATTAGAAAGCGGGTAGTTTCTAGAGGAATATCTATCGGACTACTACATCATCACTGCCCTGCGTTATGTACTGTAGAGGAATGGTGACCGGGATCGGTTTCTGAATGTTTTTATGTAATTATAATTGTATGCAATTATAATCGGGTATATGTAAAATGTATGTACGAAAATTATGAATAAATTCAATATAGATACTTATTTATATAGAGGCATGTTTATTTAAAAAAATAAGAGTAAAAGGTCTTTAAATTAAACAACACTGTCGACATTATGTATCAAAAATACATATTTAGACTGAGTTGATTGTAAGGTACGCAAAGAGCGGACGAGAAATTTGCACATGCTAAACACATGTCACTGCACGCTGTACGTGTCAAATTTGGACGATTTGAAAACCTGTCCAACCTTTCTGAAAGATGTCACTTGTCGAGTTGGAATGCAAATATAAGAGAAAGGAGTTGCTGTATATAACACATAGTTAAAAGCTGGAGACGTTTTTGAAACATCACTCTGTCTCCTCTTATCGGCAACGTTTCCGGCTTTGGTGCGGGAAAACTAACTTAATGAACAAAAGCGGATAAAAAGGAACCAGTAGTGAATTGTGAGCGCGCACGGATGAATAATGGCGACGAAGTTTAATTCGCGACAACCGAAAACGCCATTACCTTCAGTCGTCAGCTATTGCCGGACTTACCCATTATGATCCAATCTCGCTCTTGTAATCGTCCGGTAGCCACCAGTGTGTATGTGGCACGACGTACGGGGCCTACACACACGTACTTGACTTTCTCCGGACTCAGATTCCGTGCCGCGTCAGTGATGTGAACACCACCGACGGCATTAAAGTTGAACCCATTGGAGCGTTGAGAGCGCGGCGGTCGCGGATCGATTTCGACCAGTTCATTACTGAACTTTCAGGTATTGGATAACGTGCGCGGACCACACGACTGGTTGCCGACGCAACTGGGCCCTCTGAACAATGTCACATTCGAGGCCCTTATGTAAATTGTGATGCGGGATGGAAAACGGACGCGGGCGTTAACATTGAATTAATATTGTGGACAGTTTGATAATCTTCGAAAGCTAAACAATTAATGGTAACACGCGAATATAAATATATATATATATACATACAAATTGGCTTTCTCTCGACGACAGTCGACACGAAAACAAGTTTTAGCGTTCTTTGAAAGATTGCACAAGTCTGGATGTGGTCGAAATTGCACATAGTAACGACGCACATGAAGAAGACAATTCCCAAGAAGGCGAAACCAAGAGCGGAGAAAGTAATTTGGCACGTACAACGATATTGTGTCATGAATACAGTAAACGGAGAATATTTTGTAAATAATCATTTGTAGAAGGTGCAACAGTAATACATGAAAAAACACAAAATTAATATGAACTCAAATATAAATGAAAAACGACTTCTATAGATTTATAATGAACTCTGTACTGTTTTGACAATATACATTTTCTGTCCACAAACACCAAAAATATATTTATAAATGTTGACTGCATTTACAATCGTAATGGTTTTAACGCATTTGTTTTAGGTATTTACGAAACATCGTGTGTTATAAAAAGTTGATTGGCGTGACTCAAAAACCAGCGAGTGCGAGACGCTTTGTTGCCAAATATATCTTCTCCGCGAGCGACGGCTGGGTTCACATGCCCGCTCAGTCGGCTAGCGAGTGGACTTGGCAACGCAACATTTTGGTTAAGTATTTCAAAAGACACATTAACGGACCAGCATCTTTTGTATTTCCTAACGTCCCACACGTCTTGTGGCACTCCTCTCACGCCTAAACCACCGACCTGAAGGCGTTGATTTATCGTTATCCGAGAGGAGAGGCTATTATCGAGACTCCTCTATCGGAAGCTCAAAATCACGATGTCGCAGACGTTGCGTAAATTGAGACAAAACAACAAAGGAGAGATAAGTGTTTTGTCACCGCACACGTGTGTTTATTTAGCGTGAGGGTTCGGAGAGTACACCGTGACAAGACAAGACCCCCCGGACAGCCGGCCGGTTCCAGTTTAAAAAATTCCTTTGATTGAAATGTGCGAAAACACGTCTTCACGTACCTCTTTCATACACATTCCGCTGTCATCGGCGGACAAAAATAACGCCTAACACAACGAGGCGCAAGCGGTCGACTGAATTACCGACCAACTATGAATATTAAAACGATTCGAGATACATACATATTCACGAGCTAAAAGGTTGCTAGGTACAGAACGAAATATTTTCAACAACACAAAAACACATCAATGAAGTTGAAAACCTTTTCGGCGTTAAATAATTTATTGACATGTTTACAGCTCCATTGTGACTTCTGGACGTGGTCCAGAATAGCCTTCTGAGTAATACAATTCATCGACCGCTATCAAAAATATTATTACACTGAGATAAGTTAATTGTGCACAAGTGGTTGAAAACAACTGGAGCATTTGCTCCTGCGCAGTTTTGATGTCTAGTAATGGATCGATCTATTCTAGTGGTATAAAAAGTTAATCTAACTCTTGCCTGTTACAAATTTATTTTTTAAAATTGTTAAGCTCTAACCTGTGCATCTGATCTTCGCGTTAACTCGCGATGAAAGCTTGTATTTACACAAATATATTATAATGTGATGTATAGATTATCTATGTACAGATTAAATACGTGTGATTCATACATTACGCGTGACGCAGTGAAAACTAAAAGGAAGCAAAGGTCACGGTATACATTTCGTCTCATGAAAATTCAATGTGAGCAATTACACATATGGCGCTCTGCACTTTGTACCTCTTTTCTTCGATATCGTATACGTTTTTGTAGCGTTACCGAGAATGTCACGGGCGTCCTAAAACATTTAAAAAGAGTCAATTAGCATCAACTGTTCCATAATATCAAAAGTTATATTGAGCGCTCTCATCAAAGTGATAATCGCAAACAACTCAATTATTGATCATGATTGCCGTTCGTGGCACACACGTTTTTTTTGCTCGCAAATGAACATACTAATATGCATAGAAACACATCAACGGCTTTATCGTGTCTGCAGTGCGGTATAGTATTGTTATCGCGAATCGAGCGATCTGCGCCGCCGCCCAAGGTCGTTGAAGGGAAATCGTTGGGTGTTGTGGAGTAGTGTTGTCGGTTTCGACACGGCCGGCGGCGGTGGCTTACGGCGGCCGAGCGTTACATCTCGCAGCCGTTTCACAATTCTTGTGTTAGCGCCTCGCTACTCTCCTCGCCCATTATTACTCATGGAAGCGCGAGTGGCAACGATCGATCGATACGGTCGCCGTTCGCGCGGACCATGTGTCGCGAGCGAACGGAGTCAGACTAGATCCGCTCGCTCGCTCTGACGTGTTTTGTGAAATACTTAAGGACACTTAAAATCCAGCAATAAAATTCCAATCCCGTGAAACAATAAAATTAAGTGCAGTCGATTTCATGTGCGGTCGATTGATTGTAAAACACAACAGCTCGGTGGGACTCAAGCAATAAAATGAATTGGACACAATGGACATTAGTGGGACATTGGGGGAACGTACTGATGTCGGTAAATGTTTGTCACGCGAAACAGTCACGCAACTATGCTTCCCATAGGTTTCCACAAAACGTTGGAGCAGCGGTTATGAATGATTTCATTATAAACGAAACGAAGTAGTAACTCGACCCTACAGAACCTTTCTAACTTTATTAATGAAATGTAGACACTTTAGAATTCAAACTGTTTATATAAAGCAGGAAAATTAATGATCATAATTTGAACACGTTTATAATCTGTTTAAACATCGCCGGCTAAAAATACCAAGCGTCCAAATTTATACAAATTAGCGACTAAGTAAGGCGGTTATAATTGAAACTTGAAGGTTATAACTCGATGAAAGATCAATGCCACAGCGGCTGCGGACGGCTTAGCGTCGAGGTCGATATTGATTTCAGACCAAGTGGACATATACGACGACGTAGTATATTAAAAAGCATTTACTGCTGCGTGCAGCGGATCGATACAGCAGCAGGGCGTTGGAGGCGCCCAGCTTCAATAGGCGGCGCTGACGTCAGCCAATCGAAACCGTTCGTCCGGCTGCAGTCAGACATGTTGCCGTCGAAGCCTTCACCGACTTAGCGGTTCGATAATTAAACCAACTCTTTCCATACCACGAAATCGTAACAACGCTGATAAAGAAACCGCAGTGCGACAAAGCGACGGAGACGATGAGAATACGGTTATATGTACGTAGGCGCTAGATACTTACACCGGGTAGAAGTAATCGATGTACTTGACGACGACTTCTCTGAGCAGGTCCTGTTTGTTCATGATGGACGAGTAACTCGCACTTATAAGTTTTGTTTGCATGGTTCCCACTTGTGTCGGCGCTTGGTATATGCGGGACTGTAGAGTCCCGGCCTGCGGCTGTAACGGCGCCGTTTTTGTGCCGTCTCGTGTTTGCGACGATTGTGCGTGTTTTGAGGTAGGTAGAGGTTGTCTCGCGATGGTCGTGTGAACACGCGGGCGACCGGTGCGACGCGTTGCGGCGAACTGGGACCGAGGCCGGTCTCAGGGGCGGACGCGGGAGGGGAAGGGGGGAGGGACCGGAGCAAGTGGCGCGCGCACGGCTCTATCTACTACGGGGCTACGATGGCGCCTCGGAACACCTTGGTAACGCTTTTGCGACACACCCGTTGCTCGAAAACGAGAATGAATCCATAACAGCCGAACTCTCCGCATTTAAGGTAGCAGCATTTCGTTAGAAATATATACTGTAGTGTGAGTTCAAGGTTGACTATATTTGAAATGGATTGCTTTTCTATACGAAGTGCTCACGGGACATCAAAATTACACAATGATGTAAGGTGCTTGTGGGTTGAATAAAAGCAAAAACTAACCTGATGCTCTTTACAAGGCAGCTATCACCACGGATATTGTCAAAAGTTGTCAAAAGCAGCTTAAGTGTAAAAACCGATGGCCAAATTGCAAATATAAAGTAGGTGGATGAAGAAGATAACAGAGATAGCATTGAGAATACAAAACAGCGAGAAATACAAAACAGTAAAAATACAAAGCTGTGCTCATTATACGACGTAGATACAATGACACTTTACTAGTGGTCCACTAGACGGTGCCATCAGTCAGCCCGTAGCGGTCGGTACAACGAATACAGCACGGCTCAAATTTCACTTCATAAAATGGCCTGAACTTGAAATAGAAAATTGCGTACAGTCTTATTACTTACATGACAGTATGAATGATACAGAATATCTACTTTAAAAATCTAAACTCATAGATCGTTAAATGCGAACTGCTATAAAATTAGATGAAAAAGTTTTCGAAAGTTGTCTACAAAAATCAAGTTATTACATATTTGTTTATGGCTAATTATTACTATAATTCAAGGTAAACTTGTACATTCGACTGATAATGCAAGTTGATGTTATTAAAATGCATAAATAACATACATGCGCAGCAATAGAATACCTAACATGTAAAAATTAAGAGACCAACGGAATTTGGTTTTAAAATTACATTTGGGAATTTTATCCATACCTATGCAATATTAAAATGGTATTTATTAAATTATTATTATTATTACTGCCACGTTGGTCGAGTGGTTGCGAGCGCGACTGATCGAAAAGTCTTGGGTTCTAGTGCCGGATTGAATACTATTGGATTTTTCTAAGTAGAATTTCTCGGATTCTAAATTTGTGCTCGGTGTAAGGCAATAGACTCACCACCTATCCCATGGCGGGACATAAACGTAACTGGTGAAACGTGGGAGTATACAACACTCCTCTTCTTACCTATTCGGGGATTACAGGCGTAATGTTATGTTTATTATTATTACTTCATTATGCCAGGACACGCAGATATTACTGAGATGTTTATGGATTCAGGTGTCGAAGATGAATCTATCTTGACCAAATAGGTCAGATATTGGTTGACGGAACTGTCAGAAGCCCCGAGACTGGCGTGCATTTATGAACAGACGGATAAAAGAAGAGAAGCACATCAGATCTGGAAGAATAGACATATTTGGCATTCGGTACTCCCTGCCTGTCTCGTAAATTAAACTGAAAGTTACCATAAACAACTGTGCACGCATTTAGAGGGTGATGTGCAACGCAAATGAATGGAAAACTCAGAGTTGCACATTAAAAGCAGTTAAAACCAGTAAATAAGACGACATGCACTTACGTAATTGCAGATGCAAGTATGTGTATAATAAGAACTTCTGCCACACAATTAGAACTATATAAATTATACGGCATCCATTTAAGACGAGTTACTTTTAATCATCATCATTATCATCATCAATCGTTTTATTGCTCCACTTTTGGACACGGTTCTCTTTTCATTATGTTAAGGTTTAAGGCCATAGTCTACCACGCGGCCCAGGTCCAGGTTGGGCATCATCACAGAATTTTGAGAACACTATGGAGAAATCTAAGATTTATTGGTTTTACCATGACGTATTTCTTGACCATTATATCTAGTGATATTAATCTTCAAAGCGCACATAGCTCAGTAGTATCAGTCCTAGGTGGTAAGACTCAAACGCCAGACCCATGGCAGTGCGAGAATGAAAATCTAAACTACTAGGCTATATCTAGCGTTCTTATTCTAAGAGAAGACCCTTGTACAATAGTGGGATAATAAAAAGGAATGATGATATGATGCCACCATTGTTTGCTTTAGTCCCTTTAAAGGGTTACATGTAACCCTTTAATCACCTTAGATACTACGAAGTGCACATCTTCGAAGTCATCATCATCATCATCAGCCGAAGTTCAAATCTTCGGAGAGTAGTATAAGATAATTACCATAATAACAACAATAACAGACGAGTTGGAAATAATTGCGAAATATTACACATCTTAAAATTATTGTATGTAATAACGATTGCGAAGCAATATTACTCAGAGTTGTTTTCGTAACGCACGCATGTTGGAAAATTTGGTCAATTGTTTTGAGTTTTAAGCGGTTCTACTTTGTGTTCTTAATTCGAAACTAGCTCAAATGTATTTTACGAGAACACTTAGTAGACCCGTCTAACAACCCGCGCTTGGCTAACGTAGTAGACTATGTACTTACAACAGTCCAACAGTAGAACGATAAAACGGTTGGTGATGAATCTGTAGTCCGATGTACAACTGTTATGAAAATAGGTCGGCTGTCTCATACGTTCTAAGTGATAGATTTCTAGCAGAATCGTAGACATTACAGCTGAGTTTAATTTTAAAAATTTCAGAGACAAATTTCAGAAGACCAGCACCATCCAGTATCCAGCACCAACACGAATTCAATTTTTTCCGGTTTGGAAAGTATAAACTTCTGAATTTATTAGGGAGCGGTTCATCAATGAGATGAACGCATGCTGATCTTAAAAAAATGAACACGGTCATCTTTGACAACCATGAAGAAGATCGTACTATATAATTTATTAACCGTCATGTTCGATATAAGGGCGTAATGTGGACTACGTGAGTTGTCTTTTGACTACATAGGAATATGTGGGATTCTTACAGAGACAAATATGATCGACTATGGTGGACTATCAGTGGAACTGGAAAATTTTTATGATCTTCAACGGCTTACAGCCTCCATCCATCAGCCTTTGGACATCCACTTCTAAATCCAGAGGTTTCTCCTAATCGACGGCAGTCCTTCCGGTCCTGGGCGGCTTCTGTGATATTTAATATACGGGTAATAAAGTCTTGTGCTCAAAAACAAGATATTTCCATTTACATTTAAAAACAGCTCAATGTCAGGTGTCAAGAGAAATAAATGACATATGTATGACAATTGAGTAAAGCGAAGATTTTTTTTTGTTTAATACCGGATTCTATAGATTTCTATTGTAATTCCATAATAGTATACACCATTTGCGGAAGTAACTGTCGACGTTCGCGCATCGAAATGGCTGATATGATTTTTTTTTTAATAAGCAATGAATATAACTTGATTTGCAGCAAAGATTAGTCTATATAGATTAAATTTATTTAAAATAACCCTTGGAAAAAGCGATATAAGAGATGATTCATAATCATCATTGTCATCAATACTTGTTTTATTGTGTCATTGTTGGATACGGATTTCCTCACAGAATGGGAAAGGCAGACGTTACACGACTTAGAAACATTACCGAGAACTCTAAGGCGTGCAGGTTGTCTCGTGATGTTTACCATCACCGTGACAACAAGTGATATGTAATCTTAAAACGCACCTAACGTTATACTTCTGGCTCCTTCATGAGCCAGTATCTAACCTATTTGGTCCAGATCGATGAATATTCGTCTACCTCGACACCTGCATCCGTCAACATTCACATTGTATACTTTTTTACAGTTAAATGTTTAATAAGCGTTTATACACATTACAAGGAGCCCCGGAGCGACCTCGCTGCAACGGGCGGGTGCTCATGAAGAAGGACCTCGTATAAGTCCGAAATTAGTCGGGCCATCCCGACAAAATACGTGAGTTAAGTCGGAACATACATATAAAACATTGTATACCTATTTGTTTTGTCATTCTTTCACACAAAATGTTGTCAACATACATTATAATTGTCGCGAAGTACGCTCAATTATATCGTCAATGTTAAGGTTGATCCCGGTTACGTAATGTTGTGCCGCTGAACATTATATAAACGTGTTTTCGCGATAAAAATAAACGATCCCAATCAGATGATGTAAGCGAGCTTACGCACTGTACTGCCTAGGGCCTGACAGCGCTGGTTTTCTGCTCATGTGCATATGTGTGTATATTTTAAATGTAACATTACATAAGCCTTCACTGAATCAATGCCAATATCAATATTTGAAATGGATAAGTATAGGTATGATTTAACGTTTAAGAAGTTATAAAAGAGAAAATATAAAAAATAATACAGCAAAAGGTTAAAACAAATGAAAATATGAAATCATCAACAAGATATGACAGAATAATTGCATATCATCATCATTAGAACATCACCCCTTTATTTCCCCGAAGGCAGGCAGGAAGGTAGGCACAGGAGTGTAGTACACTTC
>DWEH01000673.1:0-10938 GCA_018245815.1 Apyrrothrix aesculapus | reverse complement strand
CATACACCGGGCACTAATCCAGACTCCGAGCCACTACTAGAAATTCTAATTTTAGAAAAATCCAATAGTACCCGACCAGGGATTTGAACCCAGGACCACTTGATCGGCAGTCGCGTTTGCAACCAACACAACCAACGAGGTAGTCATTATTATTTTAATTTAACATTTATTGCGAAATGTATACCTAAGACATAAAAGGTAATTGCTTTATGGTTTAGGGGGACAGATATGATCATGAAATATCTTAATACATGGGAGAGATGATAGTTTCATACGGGATTGTTATCTCTCCTAGAGGATATCCACAAAAACGCACCGGTTGGTCTTAATGTCTAATGGCATTCTGTACCAGTAAACGCAATAAGATTTGTAACAACTTTTACTAACTATACACTCTCGTCAACAAACACATTATTACACTAAACGACGTATTTTCAAATGTTACATATTGCTTATAAATAGCACATAGCTATATCTACCCTGTTCATATTTTAATAGGGTTATTCATAACACAATACATATAAATTTACGAATAATGTTAACAAAATTCACCAACTACTCCAATAACAGCAATAGTTAGCATAAGTACTATAATAATATACTCATCCGCAACAACAACGTGTTCCGTACATCCCTGTCTATAGAAAATCGTAAAAGCAACATTTCAAGTTACTTTAGTAAGTTAAAGTGTATTATCACTACTTTCACTGTTGGTTGCCTGTGTTGCAATCAAAATAGTTGTTTGTACACAATTCAAATTATTCACCTTTTCGTGACTGTGAAACAGACGCCCATGAAACGGTTTGTCTTTAGTTGTACGCTTCAAGCTATAAATTTAATTGCCATCGCGTCTTGATATTGCTATCCGTATATATAATAGGTATATATGCTAATATTAAAAATGCGGAAGTAACTGTCTCTTAGTCCGTTACGCTTTTACGGCCAAACCGCTGAACTGATTGAGATGAAATTCTCTAATTTCAACAGTCCTCAATTCTACCGTATATTATTGTGTGTATGCTAGCGATATATCCGTATATAATGCGATTTTTGTAATTAATCTAATCTATAGTACACTCTGACTCCACGCGAAGTCGCGGTTAAAAAGTAGTTTCAAATATACGAGCACACGAATAGAAGTATTTGTTATAAATAATGTCGTACTAAATATAAGCCTTCCGCAAAAGACTTGAAACGAAACTTGAAAACATAAAAAAACACATTACACCCCACAACGGGCCTCGAAAAAGCTTAAAATAATAGAATGATACCTGATAACTTCTAAGTCTTTCACTTCGCCCTGGGAACCGTGAAATTGTATTTTCAGTTAAATACCTCAAGAAATCGCTTTGCCACGACCATTTTCCTGTTGGCCCAAAAATAAATTTAAAACAAACTGAATTATTTTTATAGTTCGCTTGCTTTCTTTCACAGGTAGTCGTGGTAAGGTATAATAATATAAAACAGAACGCAACAAATAATGTGACATCATGCCTGTAATCCCCGCAGAGGTAGGCATCTGCCTACATTCCTCTGGATGTACTACACGCTCACGTTTCACCAGTTATGTTTACGTCCCTCTGTGGAATGCTGAATGTGAATGCTGAGGCTATCACCATACACCTCACACAAATCCAGATCCGGCGTCACTACTAGAAATGTACATTTGAAAATCTGAATTAAATTCCAGAAAGTCAGAAAAATCCAATAATACCCGACCCGACCTCTGGATCAGCACGAGTCCAACGAGAAATTTGCTATTAAAGTCCGCAACGTATACGTAAACTAGATACTCCCACGGTTCATTAGTTATGTTATACGTCCCATGGAACTAGTCCCATTGAATAGTGGTTGCAAACGCGACTGCTGATCAAGAGGTCCTGGGTTCGATTCCCAGGTCGGTTACTATTAGGTTCTTTTAACTTTAAATTATCAGTAGTGGCTCAGCATCTGGATTTGCATATGCCGAGCTAGTTACTAGGATCATCAGCCTATTTCAGTCCACTGCTGGCCACAGATTTCCCCAAAGAGCACCACCGCGCCCCGTCCTCGCTTGGCCGCATTCAGCTTCTGCCTGCAGCCTTCCGAAAATCGACATCCCACTTAGCTGGAGCGCGTCCTACATTACGTATGTAGGTACTTAAATTACACTGCTTTACATCATGTATCAATAAATCAGTGTAACACAAAGGTGTTCAAGCCACGCTAAGTAGCCGCCGGTGAAGCGAACGGTCCCGCTGCGCGCAATACGTTACCGCGCTGCGTTATGTTACGTTACGTTACGTTACGCGTTATAACGCCACTCGCATTCAACCACTCGGCGTCGTCCGCTGGGTCACTCGTAAATATCAATGTACTATTCTGGCTCGCGTACTTTAAGTGAAATATCTACTCCATTTCGTGATACAAACACCCGAACTTACCCCTAATTCCGATACTTTTGCGTTACGGAAAAATAAAACAGCGCATAAAAGTCGCCGTTTCATCATTATTTACGATATGAGCATCGCATTTGTTTATGTCGAACACTTTATGGTATGATGACAAAATTGTAGATGACAATGGCTTTATTAAGTTGGTGAAGAATAATCAGTAGTATAGACCTCCTAACTTACAAAGCTACTACAGCAGTAACAGGAATGAAGAAGCCTAACGTACGTCACTACATTACTGTTAAACTTTTCATGACTATCTGTAAACATGATTAAATTATTTTTCGACTTAACTTACGAATATTTTTTAGGATTTCCCGACGAGTCGTAGTAGTCGTAAATACACATCACTTCGTAGAACAACATAAATGAAGTACGTGCCCATGAGGCAAACCCAAAAAAGTTCTTATAAAATATATGTTAAATTTCATAGGCCCTACAGATTAGATATATCACTAAATGGACCGATTTGGTCCGAACCACCCGAAACTGTAATCTTCATGTAATAATATTCATTGTAATTTTTACGTCCAACTGTTTCCAGATAATATTAGCTTGATCTATTAGAAATATTGAGTACCTACGCGTTTATAAAAAACAATTTGAATTTTCAAAAACATCTCACTTAGTACATTGGTACCAAAATACATGTGTACCTAAATGTTTATTTGTATATTACTAATGTAGATTTAACACAATACGTAATGTATTGTAAAATGTCGTAGTACAGAATAATTAAACGTGCGAATGAGAGTCTGTAACAATTTTATTGGCGTGTAACAAAAAAAAACATGTTTTCCCGACCCGTGACGTAGACGGACGGAAGCCGTGAGATTTATCCCGTAAGCCGCCCGTCGCTTTCACAGTGACGCGTGAGATATCACCCGCCGATGCGCTTATGTGTGGAAAACATGTAGCCACAAATAGGCCCGGCTTAAATAAGCAAAGAACCCGTTGAAGAGGATTTATATTGTATTCAACAAATCTCATACGCCGATAATATTTAACCTTTGTGTTCCAACATTGCTTTTTTATCATTATCATCATCAAGATAGCGTGTATTCTTGCAACACTCCGCTGATCTCAACCAGCCGTTTCCATCTGCCGTCAACCGTCCATTTATAATTACATTATTTAGTCACTGATCGGTCGGTCTAGTCGGTGAAGGTACAGATTAACAACACACAATGTCCCAATTATATTCCTTCACCAACCAATTATATTCCAACCGTGACCACGTACATAAAATACTTTCTATGTATACGAACTATATACGAGTATATAAATAGACGAACAATCAGAAAACATATTTAGTCACTTTATTCAATAACTCTTGTTGGAATCGATCGAGCCAATAGTTTACCTGTACGTTATAGAAATAACAGCCTAAAAATCTGTATTTTAATAACATAAAAGCAAAAAAGTAAAAGCTCAATCCCATCTTGCTGAAATCACAGTTTGCATGTGGCCGTACTTTCGAGAATATTCTAGCGGTACACGTCCCCCCACTCCACGAAAACAATATTATTTAAGTCCCTGATGTTTTGTTGAACAGGATGCTCTGTAGTTCCTCCTTGCTTTAGGAGATTGCACATATTTATTTATTTATTGAAACTTTTGTAGCACCTTAAGCTAAGGGTTACGAAGGTGTACTTAATGCCTAATAGCATTTTCTTCCAGTCAACCCTGGGTAATGGATAGAGCATGTGGTAGGTCTATATACATAGACATATATACATAGATATAGTCATATATACATAGACATAGACATATATACATAGACATATGTACATAGACATATATACATAGACATATATACATACACATACTCGTATATACATACACATATAGCCATACACATATAGCCATACACATATATACATACACATATATACATACACATATATACATATCGCAGGCTCCGGCAAATGTTCTGTCTTCAGAAAAGCACTTCATGCGATGAGAAAACCGGAACCATGCTTAAGATAATGCAGATCAACCTCAACCATTGCGAGGCCGCCCATGACCTGCTTATGCAGACAATACGGGAGCTTCAGTTAGACATTGTTATGATCTCGGAGCCTTATAAACATCTGGACAGTGATTCCTGGATCACTGATAAAGAAGGACAGGCCGCTATATGGGCCTGTGGTCAGAGTTCTTTACAAAACCCTGGACATAAGACTACCAACGGATTTGTGAAGGCTAAAGTGGATGGAATATATTTCTACAGTTGCTACGCCCCACCCAACCTGACACTGGACGAATTTAAAGATTTCGTAGACTTACTAGTAGATGATGCGCGAAAGAACTACCCAGTAGCCATTGCGGGGGATTTTAATGCCTGGGCGAGTGACTGGGGTAGCAAAACTACGAATGCCAAAGGACGCGCATTATTAGAGGCAATGTCTACAGTAGATGTAGTCCTATTAAATAGCGGTAACAAACCTACATTTAGCAGAGGCGAAGCCAGCTCAATTGTTGATATTACACTTGTTAGCAGCATCCTTGCAAAGGGAAACGATTCATGGAATGGTTTATACTGCCAGTGATCATCGAGCAATATACTGGGAGGTGTTAAACCGGCTACGAAAATCGAACATATCGAGGGAAAAATCGAACGCAACTCGGTGGAGAATTAGTACTTTTGACCCTGAACTTTTTCAACTAGCTCTAGATGATCGACCAAGCCAAACGGAGTGTGCTGCGGAAAAGGCGTTAGATATGATCAAAAGGGTAACTGCTGCCTGTGACGCCACATAGACTCGGAAGCGTGACACAAACCGATTGCCTCCGGTATATTGGTGGAATGAAGCTATTGGCCAACTACGGAAAAATTGCACTGGTGAAAGAAGACGTTTACAAAAATGCAGGAAAACACCACATTTCGAGCAGCTATATAAAAATACAATAAGGCACGGCTGGCTTTAAACAAGGAAATTAAGGAGAGCAAAAGAAATTCCTGGATAAGGTTGGAAGAATTAGAAAATGATCCTTGGGGTAGACCCTACAAGGTGGTCATGAAAAAGTTAATAAACCATAGCACTACATCACCTTCCGACCCAACCCTGATGAAGAAAATTGTTGCCGTACTTTTTCCGCAGCAAACTAAATTCAAATATAACATGGTACGAAACAAGAACGAGGTCATCCCGCCGGTCACAAACAAAGAGCTAATGGAAGCCTGCAACAGAGTAGGAAATACCAAAGCCCCTGGATTGGATGGCATTCCTAACGTAGCGTTAAAACAAGCAGTCAAATCTGCTCCAAGAATGTTCATGGACACCTTCAACTCATGCCTCAATGAAAGTGTTTTCCCCGCAATCTGGAAAAGGCAAAGGCTAGTACTTATTCCAAAGGGGAAGAAACCCCTAAATGAGCCGCCATCCTATCGCCCTCTTTGTATGCTAGATACAGCGGGTAAAATACTAGAGAGGATAATACATGGCAGAATCGAAAAGGCCATCGAACCAATTTTGTCGGACTGCCAATATGGGTTTAGGAAAGGCAAATCCACCTTAGATGCCATCAGCCTAGTTATCGACTCTGCTAAACAAGCGGTGTCAGGGGCTAGATGGAAAGGAGGCTCTAAAAAGTACTGCTTAGTAGCAACCATGGATATAAAAAACGCATTTAACTCGGCAAAATGGGATGTAATAATGAAAGCCCTCCTAGCCATGAAAGTTTCAAACGATCTCCGTAATATAGTTGCTAGTTATTCCACAGAGAGGGTACTTATATATGATACTGAAAGTGGACCGAAAAAGTACGAAGTCACCGGGGGAGTACCGCAAGGCTCAGTATTAGGCCCTCTACTGTGGAATATTATGTACGACGCCCTGCTGAAACGTAAAGTGCCGAGTGAAACTCGACTAGTTGCATTTGCTGACGACCTAGCGGTGGTAATAGCAGCAAAACACTTAGAGGAAATAAATTGGGCATTTGATAAACCGCGGACACGGAGAAGTGAACTATTACCTCACCCAGATGCTCTCCGGGCACGGCTGTTACCGGGAATACTTGCACCGATTTAAACATAAGGATTCCCCAGAATGCCCAGCCTGCATTGGAAAAAACGAAAATGCTGAACACGTATTCTTTTCTTGTCCAACGTACAAAGAAGCCTGAGAAAGTTGGGAAACTGCAATTGGACAACAAGTTAGTCCCCAAATCTTAATCGAGGTGATGCTCTCGTCTAAGACGGCTTGGGAAGCAACGAGCGCCTTCGCAATGATTGTTTTGAAAGACCTACGGAGGAAAGAGCAGTCTAGAAAAGATTTGACCTTATAGAATATACGTAAGAGAAGATATAGCTTCTGCCAATTGTCCCCCCGTGAAGTAAAGCCTCACGGCCATCCCACGGGGATCTGGATATAGGTAAGAAAGAGGGTTTTTAGTAGGTAGAGGCAACGTAAGACCGAGTCCGACATACGAGGTCGCAAGGCCTTATGATACGTAGAAGTATTTTTACCCTCTATAATAAAAAAAAAATATACACATGCATACATTAATAATTATGATTAAATTAATAACGTAACATCACGCCTGTAATCCCCGAAGAAGTAGGCAGAGGAGTGTAGTACACTTCCACGTTTCACCAGTTACGTTTATGTCCCATTATGGAATAGGTGGTGAGTCTATTGCCATATACCGGGAACAAATCCAGACTCCGAGCCACTACTAGAAATTCTAATTTTAGAAAAATTCAATAGTACTCGACCCGGGATTTCAACCCAGGACCTCTCGATCGGCAGTCGCGCTTGCAACCAAACGACCAACGAGGCAGTTTATTTATTATAACAATGTAAAAATTCCATTTTAAGTGCGCAACGATAAGTACTTTGTATTAAAAAATGGTAAGACAAGCTTCATAACACTCCCTCCTATCACTCAGGTCTCCCAGAGCCTCATTAGACTAGGGGTATAAAATACTATTAACCATTTCCTACACGAGTACCTTCACTCAATGCACAAATTGTTCAACACAAATAAAGATACATAAAAAATTCATTCGTAATTACAAAAAAAAAATACTTTTACGGAAAATTACTCTTTATGAGTAGTTATTTCCTTTTCCTGTATTACATAAGCGAGATAGAACTATATGGCATCTAATGTCTCACTCGCGTGACGCCTTGCCCGCATGTGAAGCGGCTGTGTCTAAACGACTTAATTTAAGCTTTTTATAGACTTAGAGTTCCCTGTTTTATGTACTAAGCACATAAGCTCTGTAAAAGATAAGTACGTGTATATATTTTACGATTAAAGGTTTCTTGAGTATCTACATAAAATGATTAAATGATGTGTCAATTTCATTTACGTATGCTTTGATGGGATGGCTTGAATATTTTAGGAGCTATTCCAGGTGCTTTTCCATGCGATCCTTCTCAGTCTTCGCTGCAATCGGTAAGAACTCATTCTGCCTTTTTGTTCGGTATACTTGTTCTTCTTAAATTGCCTCTCCAACTAGTGGAACTTGGCAATCAGCTTCTTATACTCCTCCTTGTCTTATAGTCGACGGAACAGCACAGCTGCGCCATCTATCCGGTCTACTCACGGATGTTTCGCAGCCACGACTTCTCTCCCCTCTCCCCGTTCTTTCCAACTAATTCGTTACACAATCCACGGAAAACAATATATTAGTTTCGTATGCTAATAAAACCGCGCCTCGTGAGATTTACGTTGGTGTGGACGGCTGACTTATTTGTCCGGTCGAAATAAATAGCTTGGAATAAAATTGCTTTGTTCCGAAAGGGAGCTGAGTGACCGGAACTTTAAGTCAATAGAATGGCAATGGTTTAGTTTCCACTTGTTTTTCTTAAAAATAATGTCACCAGGTACGAAAATAGTCTTGAACAAATTTTTATTATATCGTCACGTCACGTCACGTCACGTCCTTCTTCTATTTTCATCATTCTCTTTATACGGCACGTCAGTTTCGGTGATAAGATTTTACAATACACAAATATTTAGGTATCTTAATTTGTACGTAGGTCTAGTTTTTGCAATAAAATATAGATTTAGCATTTATTTTGATCATGTTTTTTCTGTATTTCCTAATTTCTTTGTATTTCCTAGAACTTCTTCCAAAAGTTGCCTTCTTCGTAGAATCACGCCAAATTTCAGATGAATATGTCCAACCAGCTAGAATCAGAGTTAATCAATTAATCCATCTCAAAATCCAGTCAGGGAAGCAATTACTTATTCATTGGGCTTGCACTAAAACCTATCTTAGATTTGAAATGATTGGCCAATTCGCTGAGATTTCCACAATTTAAATTCGAAGAAAATGTGCCATAAATTTAAAGATGAATAAGATTTACGCCAGCGTGGACAGTTGCGTTTCTAATTTGGCCGTTGGCGTACAAATGAGCTGAAACACAATTATGGGCTGCTAGATGATATTTATTACAGTTTGACTCATTCACGTTTCTTGGGATATCCTAAACGTGTTTCTCATGAACTTCCGCTGATCGCTGGTTACGATAAACATCAAACGTTAGCCGTCAATCGACTCGCAAAACTTTTAGTAATCCAATGGAAAATTAATTTACACGTTTAATTAAATAACTTATTTTTATACGTAACTTAAAGATAAGAAATTATATTACTAAAATAAAAATTAATAATTAATGGCATTTTTGGTTAGGTAATGATTCATACTTCCCACTACTACTGTATCCAGTGATGTGACTAATGTACCTAGTACTACATATTAGGATAAATTCATTCTGTTGTAATCTTAGAAAGTATTTTAATATTGGGACGTAAACGTAACTGGTGAAACGTGGGAGTATACTACACTCGTGATGCGTGAGGCGTGATGTTACATATTTCAATATTTAAAGAACAAAAAATTACAAGTTGTTGGTTAAATTGTTCTAGTTAAAATAAATCAAAATCTGGAGAATTAAAAAGTTGTAATAGTTTCAAAATTATTGTAGGGTGCCGAGAAATAATATAGAAGAAAAAGTTAAATGACTGCAAAGTACTGTTTGCATAACTTACTCGTTCACTATTTCCATGCCACCGTTTGGACTAAGGCACGTCGAATCCACGGACTAAATCTATTAGTAATCGTCCCCAAATGCCAAGATAACGGAAATCATGACCTCTACTAACTGATTGAAATGATTGTGAGAAGTTTTCTAATCAAAAGAGAGCTTTCCGATTCTATTTTAGAAATAATAACCGTGACAAGCTGCTTTAAATGGATACTCAGACGGAATCCTGATCTACTGCTGAAATGGGAAATAGTCCACACTAGATATTTAAGAACAGACAAGTTTTCATCATCATGATCGTTAACACTTATCGTTCCAGTCTTGAACTCGGGTTTCCTCTCAAAATGTTCTCATTTTGTTAAGGCCACAGGCCAGATAAGTGCAATCTCGAATTTCATGTACAAGACGAGTCCATAAACACAAGGCATAAATGACATAAAATCTTGTAGCTTCTGCAAAAGTATTGTTCCTAGTTGTTGGGTTTGTATGGATAGTAATTATAAACAAATGTCACATTGGGTGCAAGGAAGATTTGCCAAACAAGCACTGATTACATTTTGGATTATATCGCTTGCACTGGAGCTAATGAGAGAACTTGAACAGAGAGAACTTGAGAGAAAACAACACTGAAGCGTTTCAAGAAGTCATTAAATAAATCCAGATTATTACCCTTAATAGCTATGAGAATATTGTAATTTTATTTCAAGTATAGAATCCAAACACTACTCTGGGGGTTTTTGATAAAATTATGCGTGCTTTAATGCTTAAATATCTTTAGAGATCGCCATAATGATCTCTAAGGCGGGTGAAGTTTGGAACATTTGACTGGCGTAGCAGGCTGTCGCGTTAACCCTTCTCATACTGAGAAAAAGACCCGTGTCCAAGAGCAGAACGATATAAGGGTTAACAATGATGATGATAATGCCAAGTAAATGCAATACAGGGCACGTTCCAGCCGGATTCACGGGACTTTACTGGCATCTGCAAGCAGAATCAAGTTTTCTTTTATATAACGGGTTAGAAAACAGTATGTATTATTTGTGAGTAGGTACTGTTACCTATCAAATATGACACCCTCTATACCTAATTAGGATCTGTCCAAACAAGTTTCGAAAACCAAATAGCCAATTAAAACTTTCATAGAAAACATGTGATTCAAACTTTCTCGTGTGCGTATCAAAACGTGAAAATTACAAAGCATTTTAAAGGGTCAATTTTCTGTACATATTAAAATAAGGGTATCAAAGCGGAGACGAGTTAACTAACCGTATTTTTACATCGTAGATTATGGAGGGGTAATTATTGAAAATTATCGTTAATCATGTCCGATAAATTATTATTTCATACTGCCGATCGAGAGTTCCTGGGTTCAAATCCCGGGTCAGGTATTATTGGATTTTTGTAAATTAGATTTTTTAGTTTAATTTTCTAGTAGTGGCTCGGAGTCTGTATTTGTGCCCGGTGTATGGCAATAGACTCACCACCTATTCCATAATGGGACG
>DWEH01000672.1:0-10938 GCA_018245815.1 Apyrrothrix aesculapus | reverse complement strand
GATTCGGTATGCATCATTATAAAATTATTAAAATGTCACACTATACAAAGAAAGAGAAAAAAAAAAAAATTTAAAAGTCGTGTCGTGAATTTAATTCGTATTACTATAAAACCATCACATATAGCCGCTTAAGAGCGAAATTAGCAACATGTAATCGCCTAGTTTGTCCCTTTTTGGGCTGTAGTATCAAATAAATTACAGCATTATCACACTTTCAAAAGTAACCCATCCCCTGTTGAGCTTCGTACATTTTCACTTCATCTTTCTTCATGACCAATTCGGGCCTGCAACAAAAATAATATTATCAAAAAAACAATGATTAGGCTTATGTAAAGAGTAATTAAGTACGCTTGACTGCGTGTCTCAAATATATATAAACGTAACATAACGCTTGTAATCCCCGAAGAGGAAGGCAGAGGAGTGTAGTACTCTCCCCCGTTTCACCAGATACGTTTACGTCCCACTATCGAATAGGTGGTGAGTCTATTGCCATACACCAGGCACAAATCTGGACTCTGAGCCACTACTAGAACATCTAAGTTAGAAAAATCCAATAGTACCCGACCCGGGATTTGAACCCAGGCCCCCACGATCGGCAGTCGCGCGTGCAACTGGTACGACTAACGAGGTAGTAATGAATTCACCTTGGTGTTAATTATAATTTAATTTCCTTTGTATAATATTATTATCCAAACGATGTCAAAGTCATTATGTAAATGAATTTGTGCACACCACATAGCTTTGTTTAAACATTGTATAGAACTGATTCCATTGTCATAATCATACTTAAAAGTAACAGTACGCCTGTAATTCCAGAAGAAGTAGGCAAAGGAATTAGTACACTCCCAGGTTTTGCAAATTACATTATAATCAGACTTCCTTGTAAAATTAAATATACACAGTTGTTATGCAGGAATCAAACGAAATTCAATAAGGTAGAATAGTGATGTTCAGTGAGTACCATTTCAAATAATTAATGATTACTATAATTAAATCATTAACTATGATTGCCTCGCTGGTCAAGTAGCTGTAAGCGCAACTGCTGAACGGGAGGGCCGTGGGAGTTCACTACACTCCTCTATCTACCTCTTCGGGAATCACAAGCGTGATGTTACGTTTTATGATTAAAGATTATGATTATGATTAAAATTATATGACAACATAATGATATTTTTGTGCAAAACTCTTATAAACGAACGTATGCTTTTTGAAGACTACCACACATGATGTGCTAACGTTGTATTATTAATGTGTAAACACCGCACAGACATTTCGGGCGTTAATGTTCTCTGCATCTACTCGTAGTTGAGATTTTCACCGCCACTGCTTTCTATTTCTAAATAATTCCAGACATCCTCGTGAATGAGCAGCATTTTCATTATGAATTTCCACAAATTGTAGGTATTATCGCCCTTTCAAGATAAAACGGCCATAAATAAAAATAAAATTTGAAATTGTTTTTATTTAAAAAGACGCGTTTAAACCTACTATATGCTGGTATTTCAAAATACCCATTGGGTTCGTATTTAAGGTCAGAAAAATCATACTAATTACTCTTCGGTTTTTGTGGTCTGAATATGAACAAAACTGCCATGTCGTCACGCCACATGCCTAACATCGCATCAAATACTACGGCTGTTTAGTGCTAAAGTGCCTTATTTTAAAAATTCTCAATATTAATCACATACGTTATTAACAAAAGAGCTACATTAGAAAATACCTCCATTTGGCACAAAAAAATTATGTAAGTATAAAACTACTTCTTACTCAGCAGTGCACATTTTACAGGAGCCCATTCTATATTTAAATATATGGCAGTATAATATTATTTTGAATCAAAATTGTCACATTATGGAACACGCCCTTTGGATCTGGACTTTCCATTGAACTGGACTGTTTTGCGTAAATAATGGCATTTTTTAATGCAATTTTTTTCTGTTTTTGTAATTTAATCGTTGTTTAATAAGTATAAATTATTATGTAAATTTCCAGACTGAATATAGTTGTAACTAAGTATAGTTGTAAACTTAAGTGCGAATAATTATAAGTTATCATGTTTCGTTAAACTTAAAAGTGTGTTTTAATAAGACTTTTTGTACCTACCTATGTATCGTTAATGTAATATTAGAGCACACTTTTAACGTAAGCATTTCTTTTTTTATTCTAAGAAGTCTACAAAGATTTATGTTCGACATATGTTCGTTTATTTGTAACATATTTCGAGATAGCATTACTTAGTCTAGTCATGAGTTTTGTTACAATTAAAAATAAACAAAATATTACTTTTGAATTTGTAATCTGTAATTTTTATACGATTGTTCATTGTGTTTTCTTATTTTCGCGCCAATATATTGTAAAAATATTTTGTGATATTAAAATGGAGTGAGGTGACAAAGAGAACCGAATCGCTGTGATTGCATTACATAAAGAAAGTATGGAGCCAAATACAATTTTTAAAATCCTTCATAAGCTTGGCATTAGTCAAATGTTTGTGTACCGGGGTATGGATAGGTACAATGAAACCTCCTTTGTTTGTAACAGAAAAAGATATGGCCGTTCACGTAGTATTAGTACGAAACAGGCGATCAAATTGGTAAGGAAATATTCGAATAAATCCTGTCCGAAAGCAAGAGAACCATGTCGCGTATTTTAAAAAATGACTTAGGACTTGCACCCTATAAGAGACGAACTGGTCAGTTCTTAACAAATAATATAAAAAAGAATAGGGTGGTAAAATCAAAACAACTACTTAAGCGGTACGCAAGGGGAGGTCACAGAAAAATTTTGTTTAAGGATGAGATTTTTTTTACAATTGAGCTATATTTAAACAAAAAAAATGACCCTATTTATGCTGAAAGCTCTAAAGAAGCTTGCCAATTAGTCAACAGAGTACAACGTTGGCATGCTCCTACTTCAGTGATGGTTTGGTGGGTGTTAGCTCTGAAGGAGTGACTGAGCCATATTTTTGTGAAAAAGGTATCAAAACATCGGCACAAGTGTATCAAGATACCATTATTGAGAAGGTAGTTAAGCCCCTTAACAGCACCATATTCAATTACCATGAATGGTCCTTTCAGCAAGAGTCGGCGCCGGGTCATGAAGCTTGATGCACCCAATCTTGGTTAAAAACGAACGTTCTGGACTTTATCAGAGCTGAAGACTGGCCGTCATCTAGTCCTGATCTTAAACCACTGGATTATGATTTATGGTCAGTTTTAGAGAGTAAGGCGTGTTCTAAACGCCATGATAATTTGGAGCCCCTAAAACAATCCATACGATGGGCAGTGAAGAATTTTCCCATAGAAAGAGTGCGTGCTGCTATTAATTACTGGCCTCAACGTTTAAAGTTCTGTATTGCAGCCAATGGAGACCACTTCGAATAAGCTTTATATATTTTTAACGGTTTTATGTTAATGTATTAAACTAACACACTGTGATAGTATAGTGTAATAAATGTTACGTACAATAAACAATATTGTGTTTCTTTGTAACAATATGTATGGCATAACAAAGTATATTTAACTGTACTCCGACGCCCAAAACCCATAAGTAATTTCTATGCAAGTGACAAAATATACTTTTTTACGTTGTTCAGCTACTATTATTGAGAAAACCATTTGGTATTAAATAAATCATTTCATAAACCCGAGTACCCACCACCACGCAATCATAAAAGTCTATGCAAGTGAAGTACTTGTCAATTATGCACTGGAAAACCAGCAAAGTGAATGTAAATCGTGTCGCAATAATACTTATTCACGAAAACATGTATATTTTAAAAATGTACGCTTTTTGCAAATATTAAAACTTTTATGAACTTTTTTTTTTTAGAAAGGGTATGCTACGGTGGTTTGGATATGTTGAGAGAATGGCTGACGAAAGAATGTTAAAGTAGATATTCAATGCCAATGTTGATGGACGCAGGTCCCGAGGGAACCCAAGACTCACCTATCTCGAGCAAATAGGCCAGGTACTGGCTGATGGGGGAATCAGATGTCTCCGAAACCGGCGTGCATGTATGAAGATAGTGATGAATGTAAAAGAAGCACGGAGAGTTTTATTATTATTAGATATTTATTATTTACTACTCGATTCTAGACTAGTAGGCATTTCACGTAATCAGTTACTTAGTAAGCTAGCTTGGGAGACAACTGGCTTTATCCCCACCATACACTTATATATGGAGCTTGAGATACGTAATATAAGTTACAGTTTACAGTGGTTGAAAATAGTACATTTCAATTTCGTGTTTGGTTTGTTTTTATCTGAAAAGAGTAACGAAAAAGTCAGCCAAGTAGTCGTTGCTACCCATGCATATCTGCAGCCAACTTCGAATAGGAATCCAAGAACAGGAACCAACGATTCCACCAGGATTCCAACGAACAGTTGCGCGCGTACATTCACCATTCCCTTATCTAAATATATTTTATCAACGGACCTGAAAATGCTAAGCTCTGCAACTTGAATTGCCACAGACATCATCAACTTAGTACGAGATGCAAGTTATAAGCTATAACGATTTTGATGAGTGCGCGCAGGAACTACACGATTTGATTTCTTCAGCCCCTTTCGTACACCGAATAGCAATACGCATGGTAGGGTAGCACCTTTATCAAGTAGATATCACAATAGCCAGAACGAAACATTTTGGTTCCACGTTTCTTATCCAGATGGCTAAGGAGTGGAACACTGCCAGCGTCTGTGTTATCAGACACATATAGCCTATGGCTCTTCAAAACAAGTGCAAATGGGCTTACCCTAGGCAGGAATGTTCTATCTTAGGACGCATCTCCGCTTTCCATGGTGATATTGCGGCCAAACTCTAGCCTATGACATAATAAAAAAGAAGATTTTTTTCATAAAAACCGTGTAAAAAAGTTTATGTCCCCTGAGTTTTTCCTATTATCTCCCAAGATCGGACTTTTTATTTCCATATTGCCAGACTACCTCGTTGGTTGAGTAGTTGCAAGCGCGACTGCTGATCGCAGCAGCTGATTCGAAAACAGGACCCCTCGATAGGGGTGCTGTTTTCGATACCCGAGTCGTTTATTATTAGGTTTTTCTAACTTTAAATTCCCAGGAGTAGTTCGAAGTCAGTAAGCGTCCAGTGTACAGCAACGGGCTCACTCTCTATTCCACGGGGCGTATAACATAACAGGGGAAACATGGGATGACTACACTCCTCTGTCTACCTCTTCGGGGAAATACAGGGAATATTAATTTCTACTTATATTGATCTAGAATATAAATCATTTAATATGATAACGTGCTAAGAGAGGTCAAATCGGAGATCTGTGATACCTTAATCTACTTTGATCCACGTTACAAGAACATTTTCAGTTTGTTGGTGTTTTTTGTGCTTTTGTGTGACTTCTTTGTACCGGTGGAGTGTTAAAGAAATCGCTTATTTCGATGTGCTGCACCTAGGGATATTAAGTAAGCACTATTACTGTATGTATATAATTTTTTTTTATAAAAATGCATTGTTCTGTAATGTTATAATGCCAAAAATATATTACGTAAGACGAGCCCAGGAAAACTTAATAAATTGTGTGTCATCCATCGACCTTACTCACCCAAAAATCCACCATGAGATTTAAATTTATTCCGGTCACTACAATATTTCCTCGTCGACAATCCCTCATGGTCGAGTGGTTGCGTACGCGACTGATGATCAAGAGGTCCTGGGTTCGATTCCCGGGTAGGGTACTATTTTATTTTTCTAATTTGGATTTTCTAGTAGTGGTTCGAAGTCTGGACTTAAGCCCGGTGTATGGCAATAGACGCACCACCTATTCCATAATGGGACGTAAACGTAACTGGTGAAACGTGAATACCACACTCCCCTGCCTACCTCTTCGGGGATTACAGGCGTGATGTTACGTTTTTATTTGTAATATTTTATTATTTTTCGCTGTTATTTTATTACTTTCACTACATTTACGAGTGCCTTGCTCTTAATAAACATCATAAATGCTCGACTTGCTCTCAACGGCAGTTAATTTATGTATCCAAGATTAAACTCATCTTGTCGTGCAATTTCGACGTTGAGTAATTAAAATGATAGCAATAGAAATACGACTAATGCATTCGTTTATCATTTAATTATTCTATGTAATAATCCAGTTTCAAATACATTTTAGATCTGAAAATATAGTTTCCATTACACTTTATTTTTCGTTATAAGCGTAAAGATTTTAAATATTAGTCAACTACCCGCATTTTTTACATTTACTTTGTAACAAGATGTATGGGCAACTGAATCCGTTTAAAGCGAAACAGAGAATGATTTAGAGCGATGAAAATTTTTGGGAATAAAAGACTATCATTTGCACCACATACTGACGAAATTACATTGTTAGTTAGGTGTTCTTTATGATTTTAAACAGCTACTTACGCCATATGTTGTGTAATGCGTAAGTAGATACACATACAAAAATATAAAAAATTAAAATTTTAAAACTAAAAAAATATTCAAAATGCGATTTGATATCTGCGCCGATGGTCATTTCAATAACAGATACAACTTAAATACAATTTTATTATAGTTTTAATATTGAAAATCGTGTATTAATATATGTATTGTTCCTATAAATACAATTTTATTATAGTTTTAATATTGAAAATCGTATATCAATATATGTTATTTCGTCAAAAAAATAATACCCGATAATGCTGACAATGTAATCATTTTCTTCATATACTAACTTCACCTATGGTGTTACGAAAAAATAGCATCCAAACAAAGATGTTCCTTCGGTCAAAAGGCATTTAAGGTTAAGTGAGAATTTCCTCCCGGAGATCAAAACGTAAGCTTACCTCTACCCAGGTTACATAAGGAAATTGAGGTCGGATATCCACGAAATGTATTTTACAGATCTCAATTCCTAACACGTTTAACAGAAGAGTGATTTGATTTATTGTCATGAAAGTTAGTGGCATATTCGTAATATTGTGCTAAGTATAGCTCGGTTCGCTAATCGAGGAGGCGTGATTCTTACACGATGACACTGAGGTCTTGCAGATCAGAGTTATCGTAGATGCGAAGATACAGGCAATCTATGATATTTTTTAAAATTACTCTATAAGTATTACTATTGGATTTTTCTAAAATTAGAATTTCTAGTAGTGGCTCGGAGTCTGGATTAGTGCCCGGTATATGGCAATAGACTGACCACCTATACCATATTGGGACGTAAACGTAACTGGTGAAACGTGTGAGTGTGCTTCATTCCTCTGCCTACCTCTTCGGGGATTACAGGCGTAATGTTACGGTTTTTTTACAATTTTGACGTTTACGAAAAAAACTTAAAACATTCAAAATCATATTGATAACGTATTTCGGATGCGTGTTATGAACTGGTTTTTTCCGGTACCCATACGTGAGTCACAAGTTGGTTAGCCATTTAAATACGATGTACTCCCAAGACACCTATAACTTTGATAACACAAACAAAACGGGCCTCGAAATGCCACTAACAATCCGAACTTCCGATTCAAACGAATTTAAGGTCAAGAGGCAATCGCCTCTCGGCAACTGACTCACGAGGATAAGCCTATCTGAAGTTACCCTGGTATAAGGAAATTGATGCCAGTTTTTTTATTATATATCTTTCACCTTTGATGTATTTGGCGATCATTATTTTGTCTTTCTGGAGACCATACATATGTATTCTGATGTTTCCACTTTTATTAGGAGGTAATGCTTCAGCGTCTGCGGCAAGGTCTTATTTAAAAGGAACCACGTAGTGTTAAAATACCACTTATTAATGCAACTCATTTGGCTGTTTGGTGGGTTTTCTAACAAAATATTCGACTTTTTGACATATGACGGAATTCTCCTGCTAATGCCCTGCTATGTGCCCATGTGAGCAAGATTCATGTAAAAAGCGGAAAGGAAATGTTTGCTGATTCAACTATTCGAGAGCTACGCTGCGGTATGAATCCGGAAACAAGGTATTTGCTTTACTATTAACGAATAAAGACTAAATCACAGACAGAGAAAATCGTCGATAAACCATTGTAAAGATCAATGCGACTGATCAGTTTATCGCAGGGGTGGCACCGCGCTGTTTCCTTGTTTTATTTGTTCAGATACTAAACGAATGTTCACTGAGCATCTGTGTCAACCAGTATGGGATGTGATCCTTTCTACTCAGCCATGTTTGGAAATTGAGCAGTATTGCACCGATAATGCGTTTGTGTATGGTCCGAAGGAGCAGCGGACTTTTTACCGCGAACCTCCGACATTTGGCAGCAGGATATGCATAGTATAATATGAATCCGGGGGACGAGACGGTCATCAAAACTACAATAAATCAGCCTGAGATATCTCATATCCCACCCACTTTAATGTCTATTTCACCTTCATATCACCTTCACACGGCGATCGTACCATGGCGCTTCTGTATTAAAATGGATGATAATACTTTGAACTTTTTACAGTCCAGTTGTGCTATGTTGATGACCACAACCTTCTCAGTGACCGTTGATTTGACGTTAAATTTATGGACCAGAACAGTCACCGCTATCTTGACGTTTTGACAACCATCACTGTATGTAAGCCCCTGTTGCCACCTGTAGCTAGATAAATTGTTGGGAGATCCTCTGTTATTTTCTAGGTCTGTCTGGTGGCAGTTATGGTAGTTTTTTGTTTCAGTTAGATTACGTTTAAAGTACTTTCTATGTAAATATCAAGGCTGTTATTTAATATTCTTATTGATATTATTATTAAATAAAATTGTTATATTATATTTTTTCTGTCTTTTTCGCCTACCTAGTCGTAGTAAGACGTAACAGTTTTGTTCAAGCTACTTTATCCAAGCAACGAGGCAAATAGTTCTCGTGACGAAAAATGAAACTTGGAATGAAAGGACAGTGAAACTGATCCTATGTTTCACGAAAGGTTCTTGTCTTGTGTCAGAGTGAAAAACTGTGTACTATCATATCAATTCATGTTTCAGGCATTTTTATGACAAGCAGACGATTAATCTCTTTCTCTTACCATTATTTCACCATTTCTCACTTCTAAGTATTGAGATAATAATCGTTTGTGGTATTGTTGAAAAATGCAAACTAATTTTATATTACGTACACAAATCTGTTTCTTAGAATTATGTTACCTCTATTTGTTCAAGATTGTCTGGAAATTGCTTTAAGCGATAAGGCCGCCCGTAGTTTGTTTTATTTGATGTGTATGTTTGTATAGAATTATTTATTTTGTTCTACAAATTCTCAAAGGTTTCTATACCAAATTCACGCTGTTAAAGGAATGCTTACTGTGATGGTTAACACTATATTAATCTAAATACTCAAAGGTTCTTTTCCTCCGGCTTTTACTGTAGGTTTACCACACTTCACCCATATGGGACTTGAATTGGGACCCATATGGGATTTTGAATTTAAATATTAAACTAAAATCGGTAGATATACCTAATCACATTCTCACTATCTCGCCATATTGATGTTTAGTATCGTTATTAAAAGTGCTTTTAAATTTTGAAATAAACTATTTATTACAACCCGGCTTCAAGACAAGATTTTTTTGTGCTCCTTTATGTTTGGGTCAACATTTTTTGTTTAGCACTTGTCTGCCGGAATCCCTTTAATTTATGGGATTCTCCCTTAAGCGATTTCAGTATCTCCATCCTTAACAAGATTTATTCGAATTGTTGCCTGTTTTTGTTAGCCTTGTTGCCTGGGTTTGATCATGACGTAACGTAAGACTGCAAATAAATATTACCGTACGATACTGAAGAGGCGAATAATAAATCAAAAGCCTTCAACGAAATCCAACAAGCAGAGCGATGGGTGTAACAGTAACGTTAATACTACTTTTCATCATTTATGAGTAACGATGAGCATGCAGGCCATGTTAAGTAATCGATATCTTCTAAATAGCGGATATGCTTATATACATGTGCTACGGTTCCCTCGACGGTTTAATTTTTTTTTATGAAATGCTATGGGGCGATGTACTGCATAATATACTTCAACTACGAACGTTCTGTCAAGAATGTAACTAATACCATACGAAGTACTTGAAACGACGAAGGCGCCATAGTCGAACCCCAGATAAAAGGTCTGCCATTGTTTCGTATACTACTGAAGACCTCATCAAGCTCTTCCCTGCATACTTTTGTATAACGTCATTGATTGTCAATCATGTTTTAATGTTATTTGTAGGTTAAGCTTTGATTAAAATATTGTGGAAACAGCACTATATTATTATAACTAAGGATAGATTTGTAGATTGCATAAAATGTTATATAATATGTGGTAGAACAATATTTTCTCAATTTTAGACAGTATTTGAAAAGAAATCTACAGGAAAATCAAGCCAATATCAATCATATTGTTTGCATGAACAAATAAAATCGAGTGCACCAAACTGATTCCTTTTTTCGATTTTAAACATTTACGTATGTATGTATAATGGCAGAGTTTAAGCAACCTTATGCCGTGAACATGCTAGCATTTTAGCAGCTAATTTATTTCAAAAACATAATTCAATTAGTGGTCGACATGGCTTGAGTTGGCAATGCGCCACGCATCTGCGTATGACTTGAGTCTGGCTTATTGCGAGAGGGAACAAGTATCTCTTTGGATTAAGCTTGTTTCACAGACTCAAAGTTTTTATAATTTATTACCCTTGTGTTCAGCCTGGCTTAATATATATTTTAGCCGTAACACATTGAAAGTACATGACCAGAAAGAGCTGCTAATTGGTATACTCGTACTACGTTACGACTTTTGACTGCCTCGTTGGTCGCGTTGGTTTCAAGCGCAACTGCCGATCGAGAGGTCCTGGGTTCAAATCCCGGGTCGAGTACTATTGGATTTTTCTACAAAATAGAATTTATAGTAGTGGCTCGGAGTCTGGATTAGTGCCCGGTGTATGGCAATAGACTCACCACCTATTCCATATTGGGACGTAAA
>DWEH01000671.1:0-10939 GCA_018245815.1 Apyrrothrix aesculapus | reverse complement strand
AATCCCCGAAGTAGGCAGCGGAGTGTAGTACACTCCCACGTTTCATCAGTTACATTTACGTCTCACCATGGAATAGGGGTATTTTATTGCCTATTGCCATTAACCCGTCACAAGTTAAAAACATCCATTAGTATCAGACCCTGGATTTGAACCCAGGACCTCTTGTTCAACAGTCGCACTTCCAACCACTCGACCAACGAAGCACTCATCGTGATCTAAGACATTAAGTATAGTAATGTGTATACAATTTTTTGAAGTATCAAACGAGCAGGCAATGTTCGCTAATAGCCACTGCCGCCCATAGACATCTGCAACCAAATTCCAGTAGGATTGTGGAAATAGGTCTTTCAATATCAGTAGTATCGCTAGTATAAGTTATGTATATACTACATGCCATACTCAAAATTATATACTATGAAAAAAATAGCAAGTTACTAAATGAAAGTAAAAAACCGGAAACATCCTCAGTACCCACATAATTAAAATGTAATACGAAAACTACCAGCTTAAATCATAGAGAATAGAGCGATCGCCTCTCTAAATACGATGACTTGGGTTTCGAGTTCTCACAAAGAGGAAACGCTAGCCTTACGCAATCAGTGCGCTGAACAATAAAGATTTTGTGGTTAGCGTTGTTTAACGGACATCTGAAGAATTTCCGTATGCAATAGGTACGTATGATTCGATTTTTTAGCCGGAAATGCTTGCGCTACGCTTATTTGCTTAGCGTGGGCTCGCCACAGTACATCGATTGTGTTGTCGTGACATTGATCTGTCAGAATTAGATTCGGTACAGCTCCGGCTCCGGATGTAACTAATAGGATTTTACGATGCGTTTAATTTTATTCAGAAATATATTATGGCCCGATTTGACTATTGTTTGCGTTTAAAATGTGCATTACGGAATGTATCTTATAATAATGCCCCAATCTATTACTCTGTAAATTTACATGTTTATAAATTTGTACTAATTATGTAGATTTTATTAAATTAAAATTTTCTATTCTTTATTTTACGGCAATTGGGGACAAAAACATGTTAAAAACTAGACAGTGGATTTATAAGATTGCAGACTGATGCACAAAACAGGTATCTGAAACGGTCATCTGATGGATAGTATGTATAGCCAACATCCGTTTTCTAAGAATTTTACATTAGCTTACGAAATGCAGAACATCATACAACTTTCATTGCGAGTTGAACGGCTTAGTTGATCCGAAACTATAGGTATGAGTGTTGCCGCTGCGAAAATTACTAGACACATAGTTAATTTGAAGCGTCAGGTCTCGGTGAGCGGGCGAGGTGTAGATTTCGGCTGGGAACCGCCCGGGGCTCGCGTGGCCCATCAACTCGTAAAAATAACAATAGAAAATCACTTTGCGTTACCAACCAAACAGCGAGCATGTGCGTAATGGTTCTTTAAAACTGTAATAGGATGCCTATCTCCATTTCAATTTCATAATGTATTAAAACGTTTCACTTTTTCACTTATTGTGTTGCCATGTAACAATGATGTTTTCGTTATTAGCTACATAATATGAAGTTTCAAGTTTAGAATCACTTCCTAATTTCATTTTTATGATTATACAGCTTCAATTTTTTTCTTTCATACTTTTGTAATTACGACTATGAATAAATAATGGCTATTTTTTCTATGTTAACAATAACATATCTCAAATTTTTTGTTTTTTATTTTTATATAAACCGTTAAAAGGCATATAATGCTGCATACTTTTTGCTAAACGTTTAGCAAGTTCTTTGAAATTCAGTAATAATATCGGCCGGAGTGGAAAATAAACGTTTAACCGTTTTAGAAACGATCAAACATTATTTTCTCTAAAAGAATAACATTTTATACATTATTACAATTTTGGCGCATATAGGAATGGAAAAGGGAAGGTTAAACGTTATCAATGGCACGGCGATATAATGAAATTTAAGAGCCACTAAAGAATGCAATTTTATAGTTATTACTCTGCCACAAAGTAGCGCGATAATAAAATCAAGCAGATACAATGACTTTGTCGCCGAACTGCATTTTTATTGACGTTTATTTATATCGTGCGTTAACGAGAAAGTAAAATAACAACGTGTCTTTAAAGAGAAGTTAACGTGATTGAGTTAACGTAAAGTTTTATTAAACCACCTGACATAGGTCGAACGATCATTAATTTCAGGTACCATCCTTGACCCCGATATTAGTCCGCAACTTTGAGCGTAAGTTAGGAGTGCTAATAATTATTACTATTTTATCATCACGCCAGGTCGCTTGCGGAGTAGGCAGAGAACACCGAGTGCCAAATATTTCTAATCTAACGTGATTCGTCTATATTCATCATCTCTTGGTACACGCTTCGGTTTGCGAAACTTCTAACATCTGAGTGCTAATAATCATCATGTAAATAACCGTTTAATTCCTAAAATGGGCCTATAATGACTGGCTCGTTGGTCAAATAGTTGCAAGCGCAATTGCCGATCAAGAGGTCCTAGGTTCAAGTCCCGGGTCAGGTACCATCGGATTTTTCTAACTTAGAATTTCTAGTAAAAAATCCTAGTAGTGACTCGGAGTCTAGATTTTTGCCCGGTGTATAGCATTCCACTCACCCCCATTCCAGGATGGGACGTAACGTAACTGGTGAAATGTGGAAGTGTACTACACTTCTCTGCCTACCTCTTCGGGGATTAGCGGCATGAAGTTACGTTTTCTTTAATTCCTAAAGGATTTTTCCGATAATCTGATATACAATAAACAATTGTTAATACACCTAACTGTATTGGAACGCTCTTGAATAGAGTTTGAAAGTGACAGCAAGTCGTCACGTCTTATCTCTATAATTATTATGACAAGATGAAAGGGCTCCGTCTTGTATATTATTAACTCTACATCACAGCAAAATGATTTTACCTTCGGCACATATTATTATGCTCACCAATGTACTATAAGGGCTTAGACCTTTTAGTGGAGCCTTAAAACAACTAGCCGAGTTCATAGGTCAGATAGTCTGGCATCCACATATACCGGCAACGCTCTATAATCTTACAATATAATTAATACGTGTTTCACGTCAATTACCAGTTAAAGTATTTTCAATTATTGGTTTTGCGTAACTTGCATCCAAGACAGCCACTTCCGAACAATTATAAAGTTGGCGAGCGCAAGACAAATCACGCAGAACCGGTTGTCTAATGAAAGTCGGGGATTTATCGCCTTATGGATGTTCACCGGTCCAATACAGATGCGTTTGTTACTAGCGGAATATCAAAGAGATATACTTGTGCATGGCATTGTTTAAGTCAATGCTACACCCGTGTATTTTTATGGCTGTATTTTCAAATGTCGTCACCCCACCTAGCTGGAGTGACGATATTTGCTTGGATAAATATGGTTGGATGCGAAGAGCTGAAGATCGAGCTCACTGGTGATAAACTGATGATGATGATTCTAAAACTCTTTCCGTCGCTCTAACTTATGTTGGACATGAGCTAAAGAGACACCAGTATTTATATGGTTTCATATATCACACTTGCTACTAATCGCGATATCGTTCCTGCATGATTTTGTGTAATTACCTACAATTATTCATCCTTTAATTTAGCCTTTTATTTGTAGATTGAAAAAGTCATCTAACTTGTGTACCTAATTTCCCTGGTTTTAACTATTCTCTATACAAATTATCTGTATAATGGATTTAACGTTTTCAATATGAAAAAGTTAAAGACAAGGAGTTTTCCTACTATAACATATTTAAAAGTCTTTACTGCGCCCCTCAGCCAATCCCTTCGGGAAATTACAGCCTTGATATTATGTTATGTTGTGTAAAAGTCTTTAATACTTGTCAATATTAAAGTAAACTTCAGTGTATGATATTAATTAAGGCTTCAAATTAACCTTATTGAATGACTTGACTAATGTCCAGATTTACATATTTAGTATATTTATGGGCGATAGTGCTCGGAGTTCGACCGTGTCTCATTACATTTGCAAGTCCCGCATGTACTGAGGATCTTATGTAAAGAGTATATCTCTATAAATCTCTACTGTCCACCATACATACTTATCCTCACGCCAGGTCCGTTACGAGGTAGGCAGAGAGCACGGAGTGTCAAACATCTCTGTCCTTACAGACCTGCCGTACTTATTCCACATTCTTACTGTTTCACCAAAGACTATTTATTACGTGTCTGACATTGGTAGCATGAACGTAAACAAGAAATGTTTTTTTTATGTAACTGTAATACATATTATATATAAATTTTAGCTTCTTGCGATCCTTTTCTCTATTTGAACTTTAATTATTGCAAGTCACACTCCGTCGTGCGTGCTAATTTTCAAAAACACGTACAAAGATTACTCCTTGGGTATTAATGTATAGATGTACATTTATAGCATATTATGTCATCTCACGGTTCAATTATTTCTTCCAGTTACAACTAATTCGTACGGAACGACTTTAATGCGGAGTGTTTATTTTCGTACTTGTCAAGTGTTAGGCGTCCCACACACCACTCGGTTCCGTCATTGTGGTTTCGAATGAGAGAGATGCATCAAATGATACGTAACGTACACAGAAAAATGATGTCATCGAATATTTAACGTCTACGCACCGGTTCCGTGATCGATAGTACAACCACGAAGAGTTGAACCACAAAGAGAACAATTATAAAGATTGCGGACACAAATATGGTTGTAATCTGATTCTGTATAATGTCTCATCTGCACTTTTATAACTATTCGAGTACATAATGTCACTGGATGAAAACAAAATTGACACTCGATGCCCTATACCTAACCCGTAATGCATATAGCGCAATGATATAATAATGAGTTCAATTCGACTGCCTCGTTAGTCGAGTAGTTGCAAGCGTGACTGCTGATCGAGAGGTTCAAATCCCGGGTCGGGACCTATTGGATTTCTCTAACTTAGTTTTTCTAGTAGTGGCTTGAAGTCTGGATTCGTAGCCGATGTATAGCAATAGGCTCACCACCTATTCCATGTTGGGATGTAAACGTAACTGGTGAAACGTGGAAGTGCACTACACTCTTCTGCCTTCCTCTTCGGGGATTACAGGCATGATGTTACATTGCGTTATGAATTCAATGTTACTCAATAATAAACATAAATGTGTTCGCTGTCAGAAATACTGACGCACTGATGCAATACGGAATTCGCGATGTACTGTTAATATAAATATGAGCAATAGCAGTTTTATTTTACTATCACATCAACTGTGATATCATAAGTACATCACATTTAACTTTTTCACATCATTTGTTACATGATTATTCAACATGTTGACCGTTTATTAATGACCCTCTCATAAGTTGTTGTAAATAGAATAATTACGCAAGATTATTTCAAGTGACTCTCTACAATGCTCGGCACGACAATGCTGGATTAAACTCGACAAATATTGTCACAAGTTTGTATTAATTACTCGATCACCTGCCCTCCATTAAAATAAGGCAAGTAGAGTTCATCGACTTGGGTTGCAGTGGATTTTTAATGAAATTACAACCACCGATGTTTCCGTAAGACAACTTCCCAAAGACATTTTGTCGTAGTCATTACACACGTATGTATACGCTTAGCGCGTGATATTATAAAGTTTTTTGAGCCAGTCATCAATCTTCATTTCCGCGTGTAAGCGGCGCCTTGCGATTTATTTTACATGTAGGTAAGTGAAAGTTGCGTCATTACCGACCATCTCACACGTTGATATCGTGTTAAGACCCGACAACAGCGCTGTTTGTCTAGCTTCGGTCCACTAGTACGTGGTCGTGTTTGCTTTTTGTCTGGCCGGTTTCACAACGATAATATCAACATGAAATAATTAATAGTTTATAAAGATATTAGCAAATGTATAACTGTGAGTAGGTATATAGTATGTAAGTAGCTCATGTTACATGTACATGTTAGCTCGTGAACAGTTTTGTACTATCGCTTAACATAAATAGATTAAGATGTAGAAATAAGGATACCATGCAGTATCTTAATATTACATCTTTGCACAAATGGAAATACAACTTCAGTTAATACCGTTTTGTTAACAAAATACGGTTATTTTGCAGTTGCGAGGTTGGCGCGATGCTATGTTGTCGGCACGGCCCGAGCCCGTGCGCAGGCGCCTTTCACCGCAGGTCGTAGGTCAGGGCGCGCTCAGGTGCTCCGCCCTCGGCCGCGTCGCTCGCGCGCCGCCCGCGCCCCCCTGCCTCCGACCCCCTTCACCCCCCACCGCACTAACGTCCCGCCACCATTGCCCTATTCAGCTGTCGTCGCGCGAGAAACGCCGCCGCCGCTGGGAACAACGGCGCTTATGAATTATTCTACCGCTCTGCGCTGTTTGGAAACAATTACAAAACAATACGAATTCATATCATAAATTTTACCGAGCCCTTTGTAAGCCTTCACCATTACATTGCTTATACCCGTGCTTCGCTCCGCCGATCCACTGCATAACTAATAAACGTACCGCTCGACGAACTAACCCCATAATTATCTATAACTCTATGAATTAAACATAATGGCTATCTAATTGACATTGTAGATATTTACCTATGACAATATTCCTGGTACTACGAAGCGATTTTATTGTAATAACTTCCTCATGTAATGTAAATATTGCTCTGAATTGTAAACCACTCACACGTGAATTGAAAACGAATTCAGATGATACTATAATAAAACGAGATGATCAGCATAGATCATCTTGTTATGTCTTATCTCGTCATCTGTTAGTATGACTTCCATGTTAATTGTTAATTATATATGAATTTAAAACTCAAATACAAAATAGTTAGGGATACGAACTAGCTAGGCAAGATCATTCGGACGATGCGATAATAAAACGAGATGATCTATATCATACCTTACTGTGTTCCGTGTTAATTATTAATAATGAAGACTACGTGCGTGTATCGGAGTGATAGCATCTTACATGGCAATAGCCTCACCTCCTATTCCACGATGGACGTATAACGTAACTGGGGAAACGTGGGAGTGTACTACACTCTGCTTACCGCTTCGGGGAGATAGAGGCGTGATGTTAGGTTTCAGCATCCTGGACAGACGCACATGCGACGGCGCAGCGGTGCGAGATGCGTCGTTAGTTAAATTCGGCGCTCGGCGGAAGCTGGGCGAGCTTTCGGCGGTTCCCACGCGCCCCTCCCGCCGCGGTTACACAATGAAAGGTGAACGCGGCTCTAGGCAATCGCTTAACCTCGCCCACCGAGCCTCCATACTAGTGCAGCTCTATGCACCGCCAATACTAACACACCGCGAAAACGATTTCGGTCGAACAAAGAGAACCACTTTTTAGTTAATTATCGCATGTTTTAAATACTTTCTGTAAATAAACGATGTCTCGACTTCAAGCGCTGAGGTACGTTGACAAGACACTAGTAAGACATTTTTATGAACTCTAAGGTGTGCAGGTTTCCTCACGATGTTTTCTTTCAACGTTGTAGCAAGTGGTATTTAATATTAAAGCGCACATTTTGTAGAGAGATGCGCGCCAGGATTTGAACCCGGCCTCCCGGAGTGAGAGGCTGAGTTTCAAACCACTAGGCTATCACTGCTATATCACATAAGGCTTCTAATTAAAATTCATTAGCGTCATATATCGAACGATTTTAGTATATGTAGTTGATTACTTATATTTCCTAATATAATAACATTAAATAACATAATATTTTTTATCCATATAACTTATTTGGAGCTTAGCTACTACTACTATTAATTAAAATGTACAAACGTAACATCACATCTGCATTTCTCCGTAAAGGCAGGCAAAGGAATGCAGTACACTGCCACGTTCCATCTGTTACGTTACACGTCCCAACCTCGCATAGGGGGCGAGCCTACTGCCACATACCAGGCACAAATCCAGACTCCGAGCTGCTACTGGAAGTTTCAAGTTAGAAAAACCCAATAATACTTTGCCTGATCCGGAGATCGAACACACGATCTCTTGATTAGTAGCCACGCTTGCGGCACCTCGACCAACGAGGCAGTTAAGAAAATACTCGTAAGTTAGTGAAATTTGTAACTTCTAACCAGCTGTGTAAATCAACAGCGAGTACGATGAACCTCTCCAGTCTCCAGTTGTTACTGAAATGTACAAATTAAAAGCTATTATGTTATTCTGTAGTAGTTTATGAAAATAAATAAATTAACGTAAACGTAACTGGTGAAATGTGGGAGTGTACTACACTCCTCTGCCTACCTCTGCGGGGATTACAGGCGTGATGTTACGTTATATATGTGTATATGGCACATGTAATATTGTACTAAGCATATTATAATTATTCATTATATTAAATGTTTATAACAATTTTTAAACCTGCTTACAAATCAGCGTGTTTTTAATAAACAGTCACCTAAACGATCCGAACTGATACTAAAGTATTATATATACAAAATAATGTAATAATTCTGAATATAATAAATACACCTTTAGGATTGATTTATATTCTTAGCCATACCCACGTGATTTGGGTGATTCTTCACCATTGCTCGCGTAATAACGCATGATATATGTATTCAAAAAAAACTATGTAAGTGTAATATTTCTATCTGTATATATATGTATGTAGTTTATCAGCCGTCCGGTTACCATAACACTAGCTCTCTTGACGCTTACTTTGGGAACAAATGGCCATGTGTGATGTCCCAAAATATTTATTATTTATAATAACAGCTCCAGAACCAATTCTACAATCGCGTATCATTTATATGTTTTCAGATTTGCCATCATGCTGGAATAATGCCGTATAAAATCATTTTAAATTTGTATATATGTCATCATTATAAGTAGCATCATTATCATCATCATCATCCTCATCATTATCATTATAATCATCATGATCCTCATCATTATCATTATAATCATCATGATCCTCATCATTATCCTCATCATTATCCTCATCATTATCCTCATCATTATCCTCATCATCATCATCACCAACACTTTCATCGGTTCACTGTTGGACACGGGTCTTCTCTTAGAATGAGAATGTCAAGATCATATATGTATGTGAACACATACTGATACAAGGTTTCATCTATGACTACGTACAGGCCGAAGTTTAATAGTTCATATACAATTATCAGTATTTTCTTCTCGTTCATTAATTAAATTTCGAATCTATCTACGTCCTATGTAACTTGTTACATCTTCCAATAACAAACTTCGACTAAGTTGGTTCCATGCTTTTGACGTGAAAACGAACAGACATTGACGGAGTTACTTTGATATTTATAATATTAATATGGTTTTATTAGAACAAAGTTTTAGACAATCTGTCATTACGTTGATAGTATTTGTTTATTTTGGCATAGTACTCGTATACCTGGTTGGCTTTAGTAGGTCTCGTTGATCAAGTGGTTACAAGCGAGACTATGGAGCGAGAGGACCTGGGTTCGATCCCCGCGTCAGGAATTACCTATTAGCTTTTTCTAACTTGAAATTCCTAGCAGTGGCTCGGAGTCTGGATTTATGTCCGGTGTATGGCAATAGGCTATTCCATGTTGGACGTACTACTACAACGTCACTGGTAAAACGTGGATGTGTACTACACTCGTGTGCCTACCTGTTCTAGGAGATACAGGCGTTAAGTTTATTTACAATACACATACATTTTCATAAGAGAACACTTGTTCCTTCAAATATTATGACAACTTTAAATTGTGGAAGAAAATCTCGCACAGCCCATTCTACATCGACTGGAAAAAACTTCAGTTCACTTCACAAAGGCAAATATAGGGCCTTTAGTGAACTACTTCTGCCATGCGAACTCGCAAAAGAACAATTGATGGGCAGATTTTCTGAGAAAATAGTAAAGAACAATAAGATTAAGAGCCCGCGCTTTCTCAGCGAATTCGTATCGCTGTCACACGTTTCCTTACACCGTAATGTAATGTACAATGTACTGGATAGAGCATAATAAAATGAATTCGTGGGATTTTTACGCGTTCGGACGTACGGTTACTTTGTAGGTAAACCTAGGTATATGCTTAGCTTTTCCTATTAAGAATGCTGGGATATAATATGTTCGATTATATATGTAATTGTGTTTGAATAGAGTAGTTTGTACTTCTTGTACAAGAGAAAATACTTGCGACCCATTAGCGCTAGAGCGAATCCCGTTAAATATCGTGTTAATTGTGATCGGGATAAACGTCACGAGGGGTTTTTTGTTACGAACTGGATACTCATCTTCGCAAATGAACTTCTCCTGGTGCAAACACTGATCTTACGTAACTGTTTTGTGACTTGGGGTAATGTAGTTGACACATTCTCCACCTATCGCTGATTTTCGAAGAGCGGCAGGAATATACATTGGGACGCTTTAAAACATTGAAAAAAAAAACGTCATATCACGCCTGTAATCCCCGAAGAGGTTGGCAGAGGAGTGTATTAGAATCCACCTTTTTATCAGTTACGTTTACGTCCCATCGTGGAATAGGTAGTGAGCCTATTAGCACATACCGGGCACAAATCCAAACTACGAGCCATTACTAAAAATTTGAAGTTAGAAAAACTTAATAATAAATGTAAATAAAGAAAATATAAATAATAAATTATATTCTAATGTTTACATAATTCCTAGCCGTTATCCGCAGTTTCGCAAAATCTTTTTTAATTCACGTGTCTCATTACATATCTTATTTAATGCTTTCAGGAATCGTTTTACAAAGTACACATTCTTAGAATATCGTAATATACTTTGTATTTGTCCAAGGTTAAAGGTATCCAGCTATATAATGAATTTCAACAAAACTTGTTCAGCGGTTGTACGATAAATTGTTAGTAAATAAACAAAGTAACTTTCATAAATATATTATTAATATAGAGAAAGTCATAGACAAGTCTACAAAACAAAACAATTTATTCATACAAATATGTTGAATATATTTAAGATAGTATATCGGAATACATC
>DWEH01000670.1:0-10941 GCA_018245815.1 Apyrrothrix aesculapus | reverse complement strand
TTTTCATGTTGTTCTATTTTTTATAACCCATTTCTAAAGTACACAAACAAAGAGCATGAAGACAGTATAGAATGTAACAGGAGCTGGTCAGGTTCGTAAGGATAGACATATTTGACTTCCGGTGTTCTGTGCACTCTGGCTATTACATTAAATGCATATAATAGACAAAACCAGAACTGGAATGTAGCAGATACAATACGAAAGATCGGAACACGATCTGGAATTTTGGAATCTGTGGTTTCGCACCCCGATATGCGGTGGTTTATCGCGCTCGCATTGGGTTTTAAAGGCATTATTTACACTTGATTATCAGAGGACGACACCAAAATGTTTATTGCAACGATAACTTTGTCGTATCGTTTTGAGATCGGTCAAACACTGCCTGCGTTAAGGGGACAGTTGCTGATACATCTTATATAAATGTACAGAACTTATACACGTATACAAATATATTTACATGCACAAATTGTAAATGAAAACAATGATGACCTGCGTCACGCATTCGTTACGTTAATATGTTTTCACCCAGGTTTTGGAAGCTGCAGTACATCTTATAATCATCACTAAAATATACAACAATTTCGTAGGTTTTAATATTGCTATCAATTATGAATGTTGAAAGCAATTTTATTAAAAGCGATCAATTATTTTCTTATTACTAGTAATGGGCAACGCTGAAGCTTTAAATACATAAAAATCAGTGTTTAAAATTAAACCATAACCGACTTGTCCTTAACGCCGAATCAAATTATAATCTTGCGGCACTTTATTGCAGTTTACGCGTTCAAATAAAGCGCCAACATTAAGATAACGCGTTTAAAGTTAAACGAGCTCCGTTTAACTGGTAGTGTCTTTTTTGCGAAACCGAAATCTGAATTGCAAATTACTCTGTTAACACTATCAATTCGAGTTATCAGAGATCGCGCTCGCCTTATAGGTCTGCACTACACGATGTTAGAGCCTCGCTTTCGTTTGGCTTAGTATTGAACTAAGTTACGCAGGAAATTAAATTTCCAACAAGGCATGTACTGTACATAATATACTATACATGTTTAAAACCACTATCAGCCAATCGGAATTGTAAACACGAGTGTTTACAAATAACATTAAGTAAAATCAATCAATCAAAATCAAATCTTTTTTATCATAGTCCTAAAATAGAATGTTTTTAGATTAAACTTGTACATAACGTATCGTTCTTGGTTAATTTATGTGATTTGTTATTCACAGGCCCTTTCCTTTGAGATTAGAAGACTAGAGTATCTCAGCTAGATTTATGAACGGTGATAAAATAAGAGCTTGCTAGAGGATTGGTAATTAAAAAAAAAATAGTTTTGAGCATTACCTCACGTCACTGTCGCACAAAAAAAACAAATGTTTTCTAAGGCGTGTGAAGTCTGCCAACCCGCACTTGGCCAGCGTGGTAGACTATGACCTTAACCCTCTCATTGTTAAAGAAGACCCGTGACCAGCAGTGAAACGATAAAAAGGGTCGGGAGAGGGATAAACGGTCGCATTTATGCCTCGAGTTAGTCTTTGGCAGGATTAAAGAATTGTAGATGAAAAGAGTAGGTCAGATACACGAAACATTTGTATACTCACTCGGTACAACGACGGTCATCGTCGCAAACGGCAAAGATGATTTATTTACTGAATTGATTAGAGTTTGAAAACCTGTTAGATTTAAGTACACATATAATGCCAGCTCCGTCGAAATTATAAATTTCAATGCTCTATTGACAAGATGAAGTATATTGTATCAAACCCACAACAAAACATTATTCGAAACATTTAATATGTATTAGCAATGGAAATTGATTATCGTTCTTAATACACCCGAGTAAACGGTAATTTAGGCTGCTAAATCATACAGCTTCAAGAACTTTGTTAAATCAGTAACTTAATACTAAGTATACACCTGTATGAAACTTTTAAATAATGACGGACGGTAGTCGTGTCACAGAATGTATCCAACTTTCTTCGAAGGTTACACCATCAATGAATGTAAAGAGACCGCTCCCACTATTGATATATTGAGCGCCGCTTGCCAGTACGTGGTTTGCATTTGAGGTCTCGAGACATATCTGAAGATATAAAAATGGTTAAGAAAGCCTAACATGTATTCTATTTAAAGTGAATTGAATACTTTATACTATACTTAATATTGGCAGAATTGCTTGTGTAGTCTTCTGAATGGGCTAAAGACATCAATTACTTGTATTCTGGAAGTAAAATGCGTCGGCTATTTGTGATGCAATCTGGAATCAACTCGAAGCGGTCGATAAAAACTTCGGCTGTTACCAAGAACCTTTTGGACGGCGAATAGAATGCACAGAAGTATTCAATGTTGCAGTTATTTAAAAAGAAACAAAATCATAGTTAATAAAATAAAAATATAAAAGTGTGGGCAGTCGTTAGTATCTTTTATCTGAAGATAAATGAGTCCCCGCTGCGGTGTGCACCGACGGGTACCAAGTATGGCGCACAGAAGATGCCCCGCGCGGAGATATTGGTATGCGCCCGAAAGTACTAATTGAGCCGCGCGCATGGTACTAGTCGCCTTTATATTTTACTTAAAACGCTTATAAAAGTTTTATATACTGTTAAAATATTCTTAGAAAAATTCTTACTATTTAATGACGTAGAGAAAATATTTTTTTACAACCAACTGTTTCTTGTTTTCTCGGTCTCATTTCAATGTTATACCGTTAAATAATTACTTAGTGAAACGCTTAATATTTTACCCTTCCTGTGTCAAACTGTACCAAGAATTTGTGTCAACCTTAAATATGCATTCGCTAAATTACTAAATAAATATCTTGAGACATCTCCCCAAACGGCCGTCTAATCGGAAAGTAGGCATTCTGTGTTATGATAATTAGATGAACAACATATAATATTAGCATACTTATATCAGATATACAGACCTAGAATACATAACTTATGCTTGTTACACATATAACAAATTGTTCAGGGTGGGAATCAAACTGACGACTGTGCATTACTGCCTATGCAACGTGTAAAGTGGAAGAAAGCAATAACTTGGACTTCAATTAAGTATGAATTCGTATCCAATTATTTATCAAGTGAGAGGTTATGAACTTGACTTTATTGCTATATATAATAAAAATTTGATCTACTTCGTTTCCACAGTACTAGTCGTCCTAACAATATAATTAGTCCATTACGTATACTACACAATTGCAAAAATATTGCCATACTTCCTGCCATTGCATACATCCAATTTCATCGTTGGATTTCGGTACATATAAAGCATGAAATAAATATGTAGCTTAATCACACATGGTGGTAAGGCTTCATTAAACAATGTTATTTTGAGAATAAAACGTAACACGTGCAATAAAGGATCGATGTAAGATTTAACGATAATGATCATTATACAGTAACGTAACCAGAACATATTATATTAGGGTTCTTAACTGTGCACTTTTTTAAGATAAATTATATATAATTTAAGTATAAATTATATGAATAATATTAACACACTCCTTTCAATTTTTCGACTTATTGCCACTAGCAGTCACCGATGCAAGAACTGTCTGCGATAGTCATTCCTGGACATTACCTACTACTTCGATCCATAATCGGATCAGTGTGAGTTTATCTTTAAATGAAAAGCTAAACATGTATTACGTAGATACTATACGTATATTCAATTATCAACAAGCCTATGGAATGCAAAGATAAACAGAAGGTAGCGACCGAAATTGGCCCAAAAACCGGAACACCGAATGATTTACGGTGCGCAAGCGCAGCTCCCGTACGAATCCGCCATTTTACACAGGGGTTATTAACATACCGCAAAAACACGATGGCCCTATCTGAACGCGGTGCACGTAAGTACTTTTTGAAGGAAAACCTATTAAATTTTATGAGTATTTTCCATACTTGCCCTGCTCCAATTTTTTCTTGCCCGGTTTGTTTTGTTCATGCGTAGATCTAGTCTCGCTGGAACAGCCATACAGTCTGCATCGAGTTTATCTTGAACGCGAATTACTCAGCCCTTCCCAGTATGTTGACATTTGGTTGCACGGTCCTTAGTACTTAACTTTGTACATTGCAGATATTTCGGTGCCTTTGTTAGACAAGCCCATTAATGATTCTACAAATAATGTCTAAATAACGTAAACGCTCCCTTATTTTCCTCAATGAACACCTACTAAGTTTTATTCGTTATTATTTAATGTTTCCTTCATATTAAAATACTTTTTCCGAAGATGTATTAAATCAATCAGTTACTGTAAAATTATCATAATAAACGGCAAATTACAGTTAAGTATTTATATGTATTTTATTTTTATTGTATGTAGTTTTTGTATGTATTCTATGTAGTGGCACTTTTGCCAAATGAATTCTCTACTGCGATTAGAATTCAAAGTCTCGAAACAAAAAACCAGCTCCTTACATTATTCGTCCGACCGAAGACTAGGATAAATGTAATAATAAAAGTTTAACTGATCCGCTGGTTGAGTGGTTAGTGAACCTGACTATTGTTCCGGGGTTTATGGGTTCAATCTCGACCGGAGTAAATATTTGTGTGATGAGCATAAGTATTTGTTCTGTGTCGGGATGTTAAAATAATCTAAATAGGTATACATTTATATGTATGTATATACATTGAAATGTTACTATACAGTATTGTCAGTCGTATGATTATCATAATTTTGGGAGCAGCTAGCCGTGTCTAATGGAGATATTTCAAGATATTCAAAAATTACAATAAAGTTAAAGCCATCATACAGCAATAGCCAAAAAGAGTATACGTTTTAGTAAACATTGTATTGCACAAATAACTCGGTTGATTTTTTAAGAGGCGGCACGCGGTTGGAATTTGGTTACCGTTACTTTATGACATAATGTTAGTTTTAGGTTTGGTATAATGCGCTAATAATCAACTGTGGACGACAGTTCCAGTGATCAATATGACATGTCTTCGCACGGGCGGTTCGAGCCACTATACCGAGATCTTGATCCTCGTAAAATTTTATGTGTCTCGGACAAAGCGATTTTTGTTAATTAACCGTTTCGCCCGCTCTGAGGTGTACCCTCCCGTGTAGTGATAGATAATGTTTTCTCTTTTTTTTCTTATCTTCCACTCGAGTCTTAATTTCTTTGGGCGTCGTGTGCAGGTTATATTTTTAAATGATCTCCAAAAGGGGACCTGGACAATTTTGAATTGGGATGTTAATTCGGTATGCCGTTTTTGGTGACTTTAAAAGGATCGCAACGGACAATAACAAACTCATTATTATTTAAATTATAATTTGTGTGCTGAAAAAGTGTTAATTGTCAGTGTCAATGCGGTCAGTTTTAATAAGGAAATAAATTTTCAGTGGGTATATTTACATTCTTGATGACATAATGAAGACTTTGACTGCCTGATTGATTTCTTATTGATGTACAGTTACTGTTATATTATTACAGATAACTAAAGAACCGGAAAATAAACCGGAAATGCTACAAAAAGATTAATAAGCTCTGATAGACACACCCAAAATACCAGCATAATTTTACTAAACGTAATAGCTTTTCGAAAACATAAATATTGTAAGAAGTGAAGCCTTACACTATATTTTGTATAATTATTCAAAAGCTATTATGCTTAAAAAGAAGATCACGAAAAAGATTTAACGAACTAATTTAAGAGGCTAATGAAGAGCATGCTAACATCCGAAGCCTTCCTCTTACAGGAGCAAATCCGAAGGTACACGCGTACAGAATGCGACGGACGAGACATCAACGGAAAGGCGTTTCAAAATGACCTTCTTAATTTGACAATTACGATATTCTTCTATTTGTATGCCACTCCTTCTTTCTCCTTCATTGTCGTTTTTAGTTCACAATCCCAGCGATATTAATGAACGTTTCGTTTCTAGCAACTTTTCTACGTTCAACTGTGAATTCCAGGATTCAAATTACCTTCACCCAAATTTTAACCACTATCGATTACTAGAATTAAAGTGAAAATATAGCAGACAAACTTATTTTAGCATATTAGTATAGATGTTATAAACACTTTCCCACCACGTATGGAAATTCTGACTTTTTTATTAATATCGATACGAACAGGCCAAAGCCGAAGCCAAGTCGTATATCTAGTCAACAGACATATGTAATATTTATACAGTTCAACAGGCATAGCTCAGAGCAAGGCTGGGTGCAGAGGTTATCTTACGGATGCGCCGCTTTCACCTGTTCGGCGGTTTTAATCGCATTCAGTGGACTCCACGCGATTTTATACCGAAAGTTGCATTGAGCAAGGTCTCATTTTGTATGCGTTACGTTTAACGAATGTAAGTTTATGGTTGTACCGATGGTTGCAATTAATGGAGACAAATGTAACAATCATGTTGTGTAAACAATTTATTCTCTTGATGTGAAATGGATGTTCAAAAATGAGAGTTCGCTGTTTCGATGAGTTCGCTTCGTTTAAAAGATAATTTTGTTCATTAAAGGTGAATTGATGTTCTGTTGTAATATTTTCTATTGTAAAACATAGTGTTTAATAGTAATTTTCGAACATTCCAAAGCATGACGGGTTCCACATTCGTTGTGAGAAGTCGAACGGCATGTGTGAGATTTATCACCTTTCGTTTCCTTGAGCATAAGTCCTATTTAACATGGGCTATAGGTATTTTTAGCTTTGTTATAGACTTAAAATAATATGATCTACATATTCTGGACGACGAACGACGTCGTTGGTGAGTGAGTGGTGGTGTCGAGTTGGTGATATACAAGTGATGTTTGTTCGAACCAAATAGGTATATTCTTAGTGTGTAGTAGTTATTAAAATCTCACACATTATCAAATGTTTTTATTTCCTATTTTAAAATTAAGCACAGTTTATGTCTTAATATTCATGTCGTAGAACATCAGAACATTATTTAAAGAAAATGTGTTCGTATAACATCGTATGTAAACGTCCATTATGGTAAAAGGCATCAACGTACCACACATACATAAGTGAGTCGTCCCATAAATTTTATTGTACACCAATCGGAAAAGTCAGTCCTAATGTCTTATTAATTGTAAGTTATTACAACAGGAAGGGAAGCTACTTAAGAATAATTAACTCATACAACATAAAATGCTTGGTTAAAGAGAAAAAAAATACGCCAAGTTCAAATACTATTGAATACAAGAAATATATCAACATCACCGTTTGTGTTACAATTTTAATACAAATTACATAATTATGTCATAGCGAAATCGACTTTCTTCGACGTGAATAAAGTTTAAAATGGAACTTCGAGGTGGTAACAGATAAATCAACAGGGGTATGCTGACGGTTACAATTTAGCAATTTTCTTGTCAACATGATCTAGTCGCATTATCGATAGCGCATGTGACACGCTTACAGCGATAAATACATTCCACTTTCATAAGCGACGCGGATTTGTCTCTGTTGTTCCATGAACTGAGCACTTCACTTTTCAATTTTGGGCATTATAGGCAGGAAATGTTACCCAGATCTATAGTATTTTAACTTTAAAAAATCAATACAATATTCACATTAACCATAAGTAAGTAGTTTAGACCAAATAATATAATTTTATACACTTTTTGGAAATAGAAATGACTTTGTCCCGTGTCTAAAAATCTAAGTCATGACATCTCTATCTGTAAGTTCATCTTATCAGAGATTATAACGGATATTCAAGATTTGGGACTATAAATTTTTAATTTATTCTCATATGTGAGGGAGCAATGAAAGTAAATTAGATTATAAACAAATGCAAGCTGAACTAAGCAACGGGTGAAAAATAAACGTAGTGATTCGTCTTTACAAAACCGCTACAGCTTTCTCTTTACCCATATTTCATCGTAATGAAAAAGCTAATTAATAAAATTAGTACAAAAGAGCCAAAACTCTAAAGAAAAATGTTTAAAATTGCTTGCATTTTGATTTGCAGAATAAGTGTAGCTTGCTATAATGGGGAAGAAAAACATTACAATTCTCCAAAGTGTTCGGAGTTTGACAACCATGCACTTCGTAAACATGGTAGATTAGAAATTTAAACTTTTACACTCTGACAAAAAATGGGACAAATTAAAGCTTTCTGATCATTAATTTTGATACTATTTCACTACTATGAGTTGGCATAAGTACATACACAAATGAAACTAACCAAATATTAAGTCTTAATTAAAAACGTTAGGCAGAAAATAATATAACACCCAGAAAATACTTCTGTACAGTTCACATATCTTAAATAGTCATAAATGACACGTTTCACTGGTTCAAACTTCAGAGAAATTTTTTAAAAACATCACAGGACTATCTAATAGAATCACAATAATTTTCCTTACTCGTCATAAAATTTCTCCGCGGTTTCCTCAGCTAGCTCAGCGCGGCTTTTAAATTTTCATTACCCCTTTGTTCCAGCCCGCTGTGAGCGTCCGCTTCAATTAATCTCGCGCAGAAGCGACACCCCGCCTCGTAAAACTATAGACACGATATAAATAAACGTAGATAGCCATTGCGCACGGTGTCGCTTGTTTTCAGAATAAAATTGAAAATTACAATAGATGCCTTCAGTTTAAGCTGCCTGCATCATTGGTTGAGTGGTTGCAAGCGCGACTGTTGATCAAGAGGTCCTGAGTTCGATCCCCGGGTCGGGCAAAGTGTTATTGAGTTTTTCTAACTTGAAATTCTCAGTAGTGTCGCGAGGTCTAGATTTGAGCCCGATGTATGACAATACGCTCATGTAATCCATGGTGGGACGTGTCACATAACTGGTGAGTTGTGGGAGTGTACCACACACCTCTGCCCACCCCATCGAGGAAATACAGACGTGATGTTATGTTATGTATACTAAGCTTATTTTCATAAATTTTAAATGCATGGAACACGTTTGATAATCATTTCTTCCACATCACATAATATCCGAGGTGTATAGATACATAAAACAGAATCCTTCACGAATCGAACACTCCTCGCGATCCTTACCATATCTTCGATATAGATGGTCATATTTCACTCATAGGTCGGTCATCGGTCGTCGGTGTATAGTCGCCACTCTAGATAGAGCCTCTTTGACGCAATCACTATTTGTTGTTCATATTACATGCTCCTATTCAGACATATCTACTTCCATGATATCCATTACACATTCCGTATTTAATATTCGTTGCAAGTTTAGCTCGAAACAAAAAATAAGTGGAACGGTTTTCTAGAACACTGCAATTAAATGTCGACAGACGTACAGTTTTTGCTATAGATATGCCACCTCATGTTTGTTTGAATAGAGCAGTGGAAAGTGGCGATTCAATGCGTATGAGATGAAAAGGGAATTAGCCACCCTGTCCCATTTCTAGCCATGAACGATAAGCGATATAATATTTATTGAATTTATCGAAGTAGTTTATAATATTTCTATAGTTTTTTGAATGATAATACTCGTTACTCACCAGCTTCATTGATTGTAGATTAAAGGCGGGCTTTCGATTTTCATTTTGTGATTAAAATTGCTTTGTAAATTTCATAGCTCCTGATGAAAACCTTTAATAAATTTTATTTATAGGCTCACCACCTATTCTGTAATGGGACGTACACGTAACTGATGAAACGTGGGAGTGTACCACAGTCCTCTGCCTACCTCTTCGGGGATTACAGGCGTGATGTTACGTATTTTTTTATTTATGAATAATAGTAATAATAATTATTGCTCGGTTTATTTAGTTATCACAGGAGCGCCTAGACCGTCAAGAATAACTGTTTTTCTGGATTTTTCTATGGAAACGTTTTGACGCAGTAAAAAGGTATTTCTTGTTGAGTCCAGTAATAAATTATCAATTATAGTAGCAATGTCTATCTTCCAAATGTATTCTTTAAACTACGAAAGCTTTTTGGTTAATACAGTACAATAAGTGATGACAGTATGTTTAATCATATCGTTTCTCGCTGACACAAACGCAAGGCATTGAGTACGTGCGTTCCAAAGTTGTTAAAATAGCGTGCCACCACGTATGGTGTTATTAATTGATTTAGTTTATACACCACGCTTGATGCCTTTGAAACCCATACACCATATACACCATAACAGTGATGACAAATTACAATAGGATTCAAGTTGTTTTTGTATCCGTTTTTTGTATTATAAGATTCCTATACGAGTAGTGTCACGCATCGTCGAGTTGAAAAGAAAATTATTGACAGTCGTATAGCTTTAATATATTTTTTGTAATGAATTTTTACTGAATAAAAATATGGAGTGTGCTTGACGTGGCTTGATGTGTTTTTATATATAACGTGTCTTATGATTATTGACTGAAATTTAATAAAAATATCTACTGCATTTCTATGTATTTATGAATACACGTTGATAACTCCACTTTATGACTAGTATATTTGCATTGATAAAATAGAAACCTTAGAAAATATCTCATATTTTTTATATCATCATCATCCTCATCACCATAATCCACCACAGTTAGGTATAGGCCTCCTCTGAGGGGATTTTGCTCAAAATCCCCACGCTGGGCATGCGGGTTGGGGATCGCAGAGCCCGACTTCTCGCACCGCCTACGCTTCTGCCGGCGGCAGTCAGGATATTTAGCCGTGTCTAGGCAGGCCGCGCCAAACGACCATCTGCCTGTGCTGGGTTTAATCGACTCTTACGACACCCCAACATCCCGGCATGGGTTCGGGGGATGTATTCTTTCTCCACGGATGATACATAATTTCTTTGTATAATAAATACCAATTAGACTGCCTCGTTGGTCGTGTTGCTTGCATGCGCGACTGCCGATCGAGAGGTCCTGGGTTCGAAACCCGGGTCGAGTACCATTAGATTTTTCTAAATTTAGAAATCCTAGTAGTGGCTCGGAGTCAGGATTTGTAGCCGGTGTATGGCAATAGACTCACCACCTATTCCATATTGGGACGTAAACGTAACTGGTGAAACGTGGGAGTGTACT
>DWEH01000669.1:0-10942 GCA_018245815.1 Apyrrothrix aesculapus | reverse complement strand
CAATACACACTAGATATGATATAACTAAAAACAGAACTGTATTTAATATAAATAACAGATGCAATTCAAACTCCGCGCCAAAATGGAAAAGTTGTGCCAATCGAACAACAACAAAAAAAACAAAAATTTGAATTTGGAACCATTAACAAATCATCCATTCCCAATACTTTCTTGACTGAATGTATTTCAAATATTCTATTTTTAGTGCTATTTTAATCAATTTTTCACTTCTAATAAAAAGTTTGTGTATATTCAACTGAAAATACTCATTTAACTTAATCCTTTCGCTATACAAACAATTATAGTTACTCTCAATTAGGTAAATAACCAAAACAAAACTACCTTTCTAATATTCTTATTTGTATTGAAAATAAAACATATCCTATATGATATATGATAATGAAATGATCCCATATATGATAATATTATGTACATATTAAAACAAACAAAGAGCGTCTGACGATTAAACATTATAATTGTTATATCACCGTTACCAGCAAGGTAATGTTTGTTGGGAAAAAATAAAGACAACTGATTATTAACTGACGCTACGAGAAGATTTGATGTGTACAAGAAATGATTGTAAAGAGCGTCGTATACACCGCGCTGGAGTATTATTATTACAATTATATCGTCACGCCAGATCACTTACGGGACGAGCAGAGAGAAAAAGTATCCAAATATCTCTATCCTCACTGGTAACATATCCGTATTATTTCTATCCTTGACACGTGTAATATTACCGTGTAAAATTTAATTGTAATTATGTATTACCAATTAAAATCTACACGCGTACATTTGACCATATATCATCACAGGTATGTACATTATATCATCTGCCATGGTTTAAACAAATATCTGAAAGTAAATAAAATATTATGTAAGTTTCAGATATTCGTGTGCTGCAGCAGTTGTAAGCTAGGTTACATTTAATATCGGGTTACATTTTATCAGTAAAATAACAATAAACTAATTTTTAAAAGTAAAAAAATCTTAAGAGCTAATTGCTTGTAAAGTTATTAGGTCTGTACATTTGTTACATTCCTAAGTGACGTACAAACAGTATCCATAATTTAAAAAGCTAAAATCTAGTATTTGCTGTGTTATAAACAACTAACAAAAAACACAAAGTCTCATAAGCAAAGAGACTCGTTAATAATACTATGGAATATGATTCTACACTGAAATAAGACAATGAAATAGAAATAATTGTACTTTGATAATAAAAATTACACGACAAACGATTAACAAAATTTAAAACGATAAAAATGTGAAACAAGCTTTACAATTTCCACGCTCTTATTTAATAAGAGCTGGAATACATCCTATTAGCAGTACGTACCGCGAATCGGTATAGTCCACATTATACGTTTTTGTCCAATTCTTGTGATTTATGAAAATTCAATAATGGAAAATGATTTTAAATGCCACTGTCTCTTAGAAGATAAAACTAAAAATTACGACTTATATCCCGACGTAAAACAGGCACTGAAACAAATAGCTGAAAAAGAGGGCTATAGGGATTATAAAATATATAAAAGAACAATTTCCACAGATGGTGGTAATTATTTAGGAGTGTTGTACGAAATTAACATCAAAGGTGACACACTTGAAGGGAATAAGGAAACAAATCTGTTTGTGAAGCATGTGATTCCAGGCTCGGAAAATTTTAAACTAATTTCGATCTCCGAAGTGTATAACAACGAAATGTTTGCCTACAGAGAATTGGCAAGCGTTTTTACAAAGTTACAAAACGAAGCAAATGTTCCACCAGAGAATCGATTCAAAATGGTTCGGAGTTACGAGGAAAGTACAAATGATGCTATTGTTCTAGAAAATATGTCGAAAAAGGGTTTCAAAACATATAGTAGAATGGGTCTGATGTCACCGCAGTACGCAAAACTGTGCGTGAAACAGCTGGCAAAGCTCCACGCACTATCGTTCGTTATCGAGAAGCGAATGCCTAAATACTTTGAAACAAGAATAAAAATTATGAAGCAGCAAATTGATTATAATACCATCCCACAGCTCGCTAGCAAAACGTACGAAAAGATATCAAGTAAATTGACCTCTGACACGAAGCGTAAAATTGATAAGCGTTGGAAAAGTTTAATAGAGGCTTATCCAAAATATTTACAAGGAATCATGACGAGCGTAAAATGTTTGTGCCACGGGGATTTTAAAATGAACAACATTTTGTTTAAAGAAATAGTAAGTTATAACACGAACTCATGATAACAAAATACAGCTTGTGACTTTTTTTAGTCAATCATCAAATAAATATAAACTTATAATAATTATACAGTAAGACAAACATAATGATAAAAAGCATGACATTTAATGTCTTCATATTAAATGTCAAGACCGAGTTTTGAACAATCATCGATATCTGCAGACGTGGACTGATGTTTAATTTATGTTATTTTAATAAATACAAAACCGTTACATCGCGCCTTTACCTTTGCTACTGCCTGCCTGTACTGCCTACCTCTTCAGAGATTACTTCCTGAAAAGTTAGGCAGAGGAGTGTAGTACACTCCCACGTTTTACCGGTTACGTTTACGTTCCAACATGAAATAGGTGGTGAGCCTATTGCCATACATCGAGAACAAATCCAGACTGCGAACCACTACTAGAAATGTTAACTAAAAATTCTAGCTAGATAAATCCAATAGTACCCGACTCGGGATTTTAATTCAGGGCCCCTCGATCGGCAGTCACGTTCGCAACCACTTAACCAACTAGGCATTTATTACATTTTAAATAATAAACTTCATGTTTTACAGGAAGGTGAAGTGACGGAAGTGATACCTGTGGATTTCCAGCTCTTGTACTATGGGTCTCCTGTGATTGACTTCATTTATTTTATCTTAATTGCAACTGACCGACAATTCAGGAGGAATCATTTGAACGAGTTAAAGGATATTTACCACGATTCATTGAAAACATTTCTTCAATATTTCGATATACCTGTAGAAACAATTTATCCGAGAAAAATGTTCGAGACCGATTTCGAGGATTGTTTGGACTACGGTCTCGTGAATAGCCTAGTTATACTGCCTTTTATGTTCACTGTTGAAGAAGAGATGCCAGATTTGGCCAAGGATGACCTAGTAAAGGATTTTGAATTTACAGTAGAAGACTGCTTCTATGAAACATTACAAGGTATAATTGATGATTTTATCGAATGGGGATATTTGTAGAGCAGATTCCAAAGATAAAAAGATGTTAATTAAGTTAATAAATCTAATTGTTATATATTATAAATAGTTGTGTTGTAAAACTATAGCACGAAAATAAAAGACATAAGAGATTCACAAACCCATTATGAGATAGAATCGCTGATAGAAATTGTATGACCAAGCAAATAGGTCGTCTATATTATTGTATATATGATATTGTATGTATCGACATACAATGTCGATACATACAATATCTAATATAGACACCTTTAACACTATATACAAATATTGAGCTCTCACTAACAGTATTAGTGTGATTGGGCTCAGCGTGCGCGTTCAGAGAGGATAACCCGGAAAACAGGTATCCAATTACGCGGCTGCTTATAACAGCCTCCTATTACGCCAATCGCCACCTCGCTCCTGCGCCAGAGCTGAAGGTATATTAAGAGGCATTTCAAACGGCCAGACGGCCAACCCGATGGTAAGTGATCATCGTCTATAGATATCTGCAGCATCAGAGGGGCTGCCAGTGTGTTTGCTGCCTTGAAGGAACTTTTTAACGCTACGTTTTGAGAACCCCGTATTATAGCGTATCGTACCTTAAATAACTCCGAAATAAAGTGCAAGTTCCTTTAATCGGGTTATTCTCAGACGATAACTAATTAAATTGTTCAAAACTAGCCAAACAGTGCCTTTTTCTACCTGCAGTGCGAGACTTCAAAATAGCCCCGAACACAAAATCAAGTTACAAAAAAGTGATGGGAATAATTCACTTGGGAAAATCCGTTGTCACAAACTGTAAATAGAAATTTTATTTTTCTAAGATGGTAGAAACATAACAAACGGTAGTGAAGTGTAGTAGAGTATTTTTAAATATGTTCAATTTTTATATAAATTGTTTATATTATTATATTAAATAGTTTGTTCCAATATAAATAAACATTTTCATTTATTTCTGTCATTTTGTCTATAATCCGTCCTAAGTCAATTTATTATAAACTTTACTGTGATTCATTGAAGAAGCAATATTTAAAATTATTTTTTACACAATCATAATAAGCACAACATAAATATATTTATAACACAACACAACAAAAATATATCTATATAAGTGGAAAATATATGTTTATTATGCATAAATACTTATACGGATGTTGACAAACAGACAACAAAAAAATTCTTATGCTCTTTACATAAATGTATATTTTTGTTGGGAATCCAACCCACGACCCTCAGCGCCACAGTTTGCTTCACTAACCACTGCACCAACGGACCAATCTATTTATGTCACTAAAGCTATTATCATGATCAATTCCCGGAGCTCCTCTCAGCTTAGTTGGGGGCAGCAAACTGCAGATAATGACATAATTATATTGAGCTTCGTTCATAGTATCAATAATTATTTCGAACTGGAACGTAGATCTGTTACGGACCGGAAGAAAGAAGAAAACGAAATTCAGCCATCAGCCGCCATTACATACAACTATAATTACAATGTGCCCAAGAATGTGCAGTGTGGAAGAACGTATTTTCCCAAAATGTCATGCGAGCCACGTAAAAGTGCACCAGAGCTCTACACATTAGCTCTTAGTCCCGAAGGAGGTCATAAATACCGGTCTTAACCGAAAACGTCTGCAAATCAACGATAATTGTGTATAGATTTGTTAGTTCTTTTCCGTCGCCTGACATTATCAGGAACTTGTTGTTAGTAACTCCATCTTCATCATTTTGATCATTATGATGATCGTCACGATCATCAAAGTTATCATCACCATTGTCATGAACCGTTTGTCGTTCCACTGCTCTTCTTATTAATGTAAATTTACATAATGACATATTAAAATAAAGTCTTGCTACTTTTCCAGCTTCAATTCATGCATTAAACACCTTTAATATTGTTAACGAAAACATACCTAACAATATTACTTATCAATCTCAATTTCCTATTCTCTTTATTTTTATTTGCTTATCATTAAAGACCTCACATTGTTTTAAATCACAGTACATGTTGCTATTGGCTTGTGTATAATTTAATAATTTTTGTTCCAATATATTTCAAATATTCTATTTTTAGTGCTGTTTTTATCCATTTTTCAATTGTAGTAAATAATATGTGCATATTCAACTGAAAATACTCAATGCAATGGACCAAAACATGAAAATCATGTTGAATTTAATTTAATCCTTTCTCTATACAAACAATTGTAGTTACTCTCAATTAGGTAAATAACCACCACAACACTACCTTTCTAATATTATTATTTGCATTGAAAATAAACATATCCTAGGTAACGACGCAACTGCTGCGTATATGATAATATTATGTACATGTTCAAACAAACAAAGAACGTCTTACGATTAAACATTATAACTGTTATATCACAGTTAAAAGCGAGGTAATGTTTGTTGGGAAATAATAAAGACAACTGACTATTAACTGACGCTACAACAAGATTTGATGTGTGCAAGAAATGATTGTAAAAAGCCTCGTATACACCGCGCTGGAGTATTATTATTACTATTATATCGTCACGCCAGATCATTTACGGGATGAGCAGAGAGAAAAAGTATCCAAATATCTCTATACTCACTGATAACATATCCGTATTATTTCTATCCTTGACACGTGTAATATTACCGTGTAAAATTGAATTGTAATTATGTATTACCAATGAAAATCTACACGCGTACATTTGACTATATATTATCACAGGTATGTACAGTATATACATCTACCACGGTTTAAACAAATATCTGTAAGGAAATAAAATATTATATAAGTTTCAGATATTCGAGTGCTGCAGCAGTTGCAAGCTAGGTTACATTTAATATCGGGTGACATTTTATCAGTAAAATAACAATAACTTAAATTTGAAAAGTAAAACAATCTTAAGATGTAGTTAATTGCTTGTAAAGTTACTACGCCTGTACATTTTTTAGATTCTTAAGTGACGTTCAAACGGTATCCATAATTTTAAAAGCTAAAATCTAGTATTTACAATATTATAAACAACCAACAAAAACATAAAGTCTCATACGCAAAGAGACTCATTAATAATGCTATGATATATGTTTCTACGCTCAAATAAGACAATGAAATAGAAATAATTATACTTTGCTACTAAAAAGTACACGGCAAACGATTAACAAAATTGAAAACTCTAATAATGTGAACCAAGCTTTACAATTTCTGCGCTCTTATTTAAGAGCTGGAATACATCCTATTGGCAGTACCTACCGCGAATCGGTATAGTCCACATTACACGTTTTTGTCCAATTCTTGTGATTTATGAAAATTCAATAATGGAAAATGATTTTAAATGCCACTGTCTCTTAGAAGATAAAACTAAAAATTACGACTTATATCCCGACGTAAAACAGGCACTGAAACAAATAGCTGAAAAAGAGGGCTATAGGGATTATAAAATATATAAAAGAACAATTTCCACAGATGGTGGTAATTATTTAGGAGTGTTGTACGAAATTAACATCAAAGGTGACACACTTGAAGGGAATAAGGAAACAAATCTGTTTGTGAAGCATGTGATTCCAGGCTCGGAAAATTTTAAACTAATTTCGATCTCCGAAGTGTATAACAACGAAATGTTTGCCTACAGAGAATTGGCAAGCGTTTTTACAAAGTTACAAAACGAAGCAAATGTTCCACCAGAGAATCGATTCAAAATGGTTCGGAGTTACGAGGAAAGTACAAATGATGCTATTGTTCTAGAAAATATGTCGAAAAAGGGTTTCAAAACATATAGTAGAATGGGTCTGATGTCACCGCAGTACGCAAAACTGTGCGTGAAACAGCTGGCAAAGCTCCACGCACTATCGTTCGTTATCGAGAAGCGAATGCCTAAATACTTTGAAACAAGAATAAAAATTATGAAGCAGCAAATTGATTATAATACCATCCCACAGCTCGCTAGCAAAACGTACGAAAAGATATCAAGTAAATTGACCTCTGACACGAAGCGTAAAATTGATAAGCGTTGGAAAAGTTTAATAGAGGCTTATCCAAAATATTTACAAGGAATCATGACGAGCGTAAAATGTTTGTGCCACGGGGATTTTAAAATGAACAACATTTTGTTTAAAGAAATAGTAAGTTATAACACGAACTCATGATAACAAAATACAGCTTGTGACTTTTTTTAGTCAATCATCAAATAAATATAAACTTATAATAATTATACAGTAAGACAAACATAATGATAAAAAGCATGACATTTAATGTCTTCATATTAAATGTCAAGACCGAGTTTTGAACAATCATCGATATCTGCAGACGTGGACTGATGTTTAATTTATGTTATTTTAATAAATACAAAACCGTTACATCGCGCCTTTACCTTTGCTACTGCCTGCCTGTACTGCCTACCTCTTCAGAGATTACTTCCTGAAAAGTTAGGCAGAGGAGTGTAGTACACTCCCACGTTTTACCGGTTACGTTTACGTTCCAACATGAAATAGGTGGTGAGCCTATTGCCATACATCGAGAACAAATCCAGACTGCGAACCACTACTAGAAATGTTAACTAAAAATTCTAGCTAGATAAATCCAATAGTACCCGACTCGGGATTTTAATTCAGGGCCCCTCGATCGGCAGTCACGTTCGCAACCACTTAACCAACTAGGCATTTATTACATTTTAAATAATAAACTTCATGTTTTACAGGAAGGTGAAGTGACGGAAGTGATACCTGTGGATTTCCAGCTCTTGTACTATGGGTCTCCTGTGATTGACTTCATTTATTTTATCTTAATTGCAACTGACCGACAATTCAGGAGGAATCATTTGAACGAGTTAAAGGATATTTACCACGATTCATTGAAAACATTTCTTCAATATTTCGATATACCTGTAGAAACAATTTATCCGAGAAAAATGTTCGAGACCGATTTCGAGGATTGTTTGGACTACGGTCTCGTGAATAGCCTAGTTATACTGCCTTTTATGTTCACTGTTGAAGAAGAGATGCCAGATTTGGCCAAGGATGACCTAGTAAAGGATTTTGAATTTACAGTAGAAGACTGCTTCTATGAAACATTACAAGGTATAATTGATGATTTTATCGAATGGGGATATTTGTAGAGCAGATTCCAAAGATAAAAAGATGTTAATTAAGTTAATAAATCTAATTGTTATATATTATAAATAGTTGTGTTGTAAAACTATAGCACGAAAATAAAAGACATAAGAGATTCACAAACCCATTATGAGATAGAATCGCTGATAGAAATTGTATGACCAAGCAAATAGGTCGTCTATATTATTGTATATATGATATTGTATGTATCGACATACAATGTCGATACATACAATATCTAATATAGACACCTTTAACACTATATACAAATATTGAGCTCTCACTAACAGTATTAGTGTGATTGGGCTCAGCGTGCGCGTTCAGAGAGGATAACCCGGAAAACAGGTATCCAATTACGCGGCTGCTTATAACAGCCTCCTATTACGCCAATCGCCACCTCGCTCCTGCGCCAGAGCTGAAGGTATATTAAGAGGCATGTCAAACGGCCAGACGGCCCACCTGATGTTAACTGGTCATCGTCTATAGATATTTGCAGCATCAGAGGCGTTGCCAGTGTGTTTGCTGCCTTTAAGGAATTTTTTAACGCTACGTTTGGAGAACCTCGTGTTATAGCGTACCTTGAATACTTGAAACTGAAAATGAAAGTTCCTTTTAACGGGTTATTCTCAGGCGTTAATTAATTGGTCAAAGCCATCCAAACAGCGTCTTTTTCTACCTCCACAACGAGACTTCAAAATAACCTCGAACGCAAAATCAAGATACAAATAAGTGATGGGAATCATTGACTTTGTAAAGTTCCTAACGTTGTCCCAAACTGTATATGGAAATTTTATTATTCTAAGATGTTAGAAACAAAACAAACAGTAGTGAAATGTAGTAGAGTATTTTTCAATATGTTCCATTTTTGTATACTCGTAAATTGTTTATATTATTATATTAAATAATTTGTTACAATATAAATGAAGATTTTCATTTAAGCTGTCACATTATGTCTAAAGTCCGTCCTAAGTTAATTTAACATAAGGTTTACTTCGATTCATTGAAGGAGCAATATTTTAAATTATTATTTATGCAATCATAATAAACACAACAAAAATATATTTTAAAAAATCTTCATCACACTGGACACTCCGTGAAATATAATCTTTTGATATAGAAGACATTTATCCCAACAGCAAAATAAGTATTAACAAAATAATAAGTTCTTGGCGGAAACAGGCACCAGATTATGTACATATATCTGTATTAGATACGTAAAATCAACCCCAAAACAAGTAAATGAAAGGAAATAATCCATTTTACTTTTTGGGATCTAAACATCACAGAATAGATAATTTACATGTTCTTAGAGTTTTCCGCAAACCAAAAAAACAGTATGATTTTTTCAGCTCCTCCATTGTTTCGTAACAATGGATTTCAACATACTAATGATATAATGACAATTTAAGAAATAAACGAAAAATATAAAAACGTCTCGATTCAAGGCGAACATTTATAGTTATTTTGTATAAGAACCGCATAAAGGATAATATGTGATATATACTGTTATTATTTCATCAGCATGCCAGGTAATTGGTCCAGATATGCGAGTCTTAGTTTCCCTCATCACCTGCCTACGTCAACCTCCGCTTTGTATATCTGTTTTGTCATTCTTCCATTTGCCATTCTTATACATGTCCGAATCATCAAAGCATGCGATAAATTTAAAGACAATTCTTAATAACTTGTTATTCACTATGTCTTCTAAATACATGTGAGAAAATATTTCCCCAAATATTGACGAAGTTTTTATTTTGAGCTCTGAAATGTTAATCTGATAATAAATTTTATTCAAACGAGATGCTGAAATACAGATAAGATATTACGTTATTTACTGTCAGATAAAAACTTGTTTCAAAATAGTACATTCTACCTGTTATCATTGTGACCACAATTTTATCATTTGTAACAATATAATAATTATTTAATTAACAACTTTGTCCTAAGTTTCACACTCATCATAAACACGCTCGTGTGATAATGTCGGTCAACACTTATATATCACTACGATTTATACATATAAGATAAATAAAGTTTTAATGACATGTTTTTGTTGACCGTTCCAACTGAATAATAACTTCACTATCAAACCTGAACGCAGCGGTAAGCAGCACGTCATTCATTTATCTTCTATCTCTATCGTCCTCACGGCAATTTCATATTCTGTTATCATTTATAATACACAGCTATGTAGAAAAGAGATACGTAATATTTTTGGATGATATTTTGATAAGAGAACAACTTGCGTAAGGTTATAAAATTTCCCACGTATATAAAAGTGTGTGTTGTGTGTTTGAGCCTTAGCTTGTATCTATATTTGTGTTCTGAGAAAAACACAAAGAAAGCGTTGTTAAATATTAAACAATCGGTTTACTGTGTTGTGCTGTATAATATAACCTAACAAAAGTTACGTGAATTCAAGGTAAATAACTGTTCTATAATACAGCAGTTGGGGTTGTTTGAAGTTAAGAAGTCACATCTTAGATAAATAATATGAACTAAGTGATGTTGAAAATCATGCTGATGATTAATTTTAATTTCTTGGTTAGCAGGCAGTGCAATATTACCAACAGAAAACAAAAATATAGTGTTGCCAATATATAAACCATACTCCAGTTGTCGAATACATTAAAAGTTATAATAAAATGAACCAACTTTCGACAGCT
>DWEH01000668.1:0-10945 GCA_018245815.1 Apyrrothrix aesculapus | reverse complement strand
ACGTAATTGGTGAAATGTGGGAGTGTACTACACTCCTCTGCCTACCTCTTCGGGGATTACAGGCGTGATGTTACGTAGAACTTTAAGTAACATTAAAACTCAATATGAACTTGAAAAAGTGGAATATAGGATGTTTTCTATTAAAACCTATATGTTATAGAATTGTTTAACTGTTGTGAGGTCGATAAGTTTCAACATCAACGTCACCCCTTACGTCGTTCCGCTGTTGGACTCGGGCTCCTCTCAGAATAAGAAGTTAAGGCCATTATCTGCTACGTTGCCTATGTGCGGGTTGGCAGACGGCTAACAAGTCATTAAACTTATTAAACTGAGTTTCGTTGTATTAAAATGCCTTTGGCTGGCCGTCCGCGGCTGTTGTAGGCTGCGTATCGCCGATCATTGCGGCTCCCCTTCGTGTAATTCGCCATTAGTCGACGTTTGCACTCGGCTTTTTACCTTAATGAGCTTCCCCCATCGCTTTCTCGCGACACGCACGCGACAGTACGCATTATTGTTGTGCAGCCGATTCTGAAACAAAAATATAACAAGGAAAAAATAAGTCTTTGTTTATGGACAGACCATACAACACAATTATAACAAAACGAGCACGCATTCTATTTAATATTGTGTGGTTATGCCCTACAACATGCCCACCATCCTGAAAAAGATCCTCACCAACCACGAAATTTGGATTCACACGTCATCACCCTGTTCAGTTCACTGCTGGACATAGGCTTCAGCAGATCAAGGGGTTTTTGTCCATAAGCCTCACTTTGGACATGCGGGTTGGAGATCGCAGAGCATAGCTATTTAGCCGTTACTAGGTAGACTTTTCTATAAAACGGTTTGTCGGTTGCCAGAGCCTTGTATGTTGTATTTCACGGTCAGCTGAGGTCGGCTTGGAATCGGAAGATGGAGGTTCGGTAATATTGTTTTATTCAAATGTAAAGGATTCCTTTAGTCCAATAAGAATAATCAAATAGAAATAATATGGCATGATTTAGCAAAGAAGCACTTCGCATACTATTTTGACTATTTAATGAGTGATATATTTGAGTAAACTTTCATTTTCAAAACACGAAAAGCGCGCTTGTAGGCATCGCGGCATACATAACAATTAAGTGGGCAGCGGTAGGATAGTGCGTGCAGCGAGTGCGTGCGATAGCGATCTCCGGCGCGGCCCCGCGGCCCGCTCGCCCCGCGCTCCTCTAAAACAACATTCTAAGTATTTGTGAGCAGGAGGGTTTTTTGCGCGAAGCCCAAGGGTGGCGGAGCGCAATCGCCCGCCAACGCACAAAAAATACTATTAAATAACTCAACAGAACGCGGGGCGGATTGTGCGTGATCGCGATACGCCCGAATTAAGCGCATGACAATGGTTATTCAGCCAGCGTTATTTTACATGTTCTTCAGATCGGCGGACGATGCTAGCTAATCTTAATTTGTAGAAATAAAACGAATACATCGATTTGTCAGCGCTACATTAAAAACCGTTGAAAATCATGAACTACAGGCTTCAATCTTTCTGGAGTATATTCTTACACTATATTCAAAGGAACATTTCCATAATTTTAACCGTCAACAAAGTTAAATCTTCCACATGGGTTTATGTTGTGTTTTCCAAATGCTATAACGCGATAGAGTTCGGCTCTGTGTCAACCTGCTTAGACGCTGAAAAAACGTCTTGATAAAAAAAAGTCGCTACACATTACATTAGCGAGATTTCCCGCCATCCAGTCTACAATATTTGCTTTTTTGGTCGATTTTCAAATGATTGATATGGGTTACCAACAAACCAAACCAAAGAAAAATAAAAATTATATAGCTCAAAATTAAGGAACAATTAGTGTGAGTTCGTTATTTTTTAATTTAGTTTTATTTACCGCCACATCGGACTGTTCTTAATTTTATTTAACGCCAAACTATACTTTACTTTCTAGTAATTACTCGTCGTGCCAATAAAATAAAAAAGCAACTTAATAAGGTTTCAAGTTAAGCTATGTCATGGACGTTCTAAGTAATTATGGTCTTATGTTATAACTAGATATTAATTACTGTTGCTTTTTTAAGCTCTAACAATAATTGCACTTAATCCGTTAAAGTTCAAACTGATGCCACATGTTGAGAACTGATCTGTGATTCGATAGTCGAACTGCTTTACGATGTTTGAACAGCGGTGCATTTATTTTGTTTAATATTTTAGTGCCTAGGTGTGTTTTTATACCAAAATACATATTCGTATGTTGGGTTGAGAATGATTTGTTTAGTAGGTCCGGGCTTTAAAAGTTTTTATACTATGTTAAGCCCGTATGAAGCATTTAAAAAAAGATTGTAATTATTCACCAACAATAATAAATCTCTTGCAGTATTTAGATGAAGAATCTTATTACTAACTTACCTACATGCAGTGTCGCCCTCAATTTTTATAGGGATAAGAAACGAAAAAGATATTCTGCCGGCCCTTACACAACCTTTCGCCACTACCATTGAATCAATGTCGTCATATTTGCTCCTTAAAATAGCCTGTTCAGTTTTCTACTTAACCTATCTAAAGTTACAAGTCAAGAAAATTATAGGCGCTTACTAAACGGAGTATTATGCAATATTAACAAAATCAACTCTTCATATTTCTTAGCTCAGAAGTTACACCTAAATCTATCATACTATCGATCGTCAGTTGTATCGAGAATCGAACCTACACTTGACATGCACCATGACAATGATTTTTGAGAACAAAGGTAGTTTCATACCCGTGAATTAATGCTTAGTTTCGTATAAAAATATTTTTTTAGAAACATCATCACATAGGTACTATTAAGTACAAATATTTAGTACAACACCTCTCATCTATACAGCCGCTACACTCGTCCGTTCCCAGTATGCGTCTCTCTATTGAACCAATCAAGTCGAGCGGCGTATTATGAATAATATAAATCAGTGATGAATGGATTCTGAATCGTGTCACAAAGACCAAGTTACGCCGTAAGTATTTTGATCGTACTAGTTCTAAAAGTTGGGGACTATAATCAAGTCTTATCGAGGTACTTTCTTATGATATAGTTATCTTAATGTAAAATAAAAGAAATTACAGTTAAATGACACATTTGATCATGCACACGTGTATTTTATTCAAAAACAAAAATTGTTTAGGTCAAATTTTAAAAACAACTTATCATTAGCCAAGTCGCTGGATTGATAAAAATCCTATTCAGCAAAAATGTGACAGCTTTAGTAAAAAAGCAAATTTCGTGACGTTTGTCCGCTAATTGATTAATCGACACTTTCGCTTACAACAAAAAAATATATTTCTGGAACATTTAAAATATACGAGTGAAAAAATAGCGAAAATGCCAAACACGTGTCGCGAATAGTTTGGACTTCAATCGACAAGTCTGCAACAAGCCGTGTCAGGACTAATGGTCATGAGTTCATTAATCACCCAATTACCGATGCACATGGTCGCCTGAGCGCGGTAAATTTAACTTAACCGTCGGACCATTAATCACGGGTTGTCTGTCAAAGGTGAACAAAACATTTGCGTCTTTACGTCTACTCGTTCTCCAAGGGACACTGTCTGTTATAAGTAAAAATCGTAACACGGTAATGTTTAAATTTCAATATTCTAAATTGACTGCCTCGTTGGTCGAGTGGTTCCAAGCGGGATTGTTGATTCAGAGGTCCCGGACTCAAATCCCGCATCGGATACTATTGGGTTTTTGTAACTTAGATTTTCTAGTAGTCGTTCGGGGTCTGGATTTGTGCCCAGTGTATGGCAATAGACTCACTCCCTATTCCATAGTGGGACGTAGATATAAGTGGTAAAACGTGGTTGTTTACTACACTCCTCTGTTTACCTCTTCGGGGATTACTGGCGTGATGTTACGTTAATATTCCAATACCCAAATGTAATTGACAATTCAGTTTCCATTAATGCATTATAAGATATTGTAAATATTATTGGACACGTTTTCTTATTAGGATTTTAAATCGTAGTTTTTCATCCCGTCAATTACATTGATTTTTATCATTACGGCCAGTAAAGTTGAAACGTTTCGTTAAGTCGTTTGTTCGTTCGTTTTTATTTTGAGCGATGGACTCTCCAAATCAGTGTGAAATAAGGTTTTTTGTTGCGACGCAACCGAGCCGATAATCGAGTCCTATCGGTGAAACATTGGATTGTTGAACTCTACTATTCTCTACTGTACTACAACTATGAACTTTTTCGGATAATTGGTAGATACAATTGTGTTACTGAAACTCGCTAAGAAACCTGTAATTTTAACAAAGGTAAGTACAATCATCGCGGTAATTATTTTTGGTATCAATCCTTGGAATCTTTATTTCGCGACGTGACCTTTCGCTGCCGGCGCGGACGACTCGCGCGAAAATATTGATTATTCTTATCTTATCGGTATCGGTGGCGTGCCGTGGTGCTGGTCGCATTAAACAAGAATCAAGCTCACGCATGCCGGCCAGCCGCTGGTCCGGCGGCCGTGGGCAATTACAGCGCATGCGCCCTCGCGTGCCTCTGTATTGGGTATGGCGAACTCCGCCTCCGAGTTTGCGAGTTCGCAGTGCATTTCTTAAACGCATATCCACATTATGCACCCCTCACTCTCCATATACTGAGCCTTATGTACTTGCCATTCCTTCTACCTAACGTGGATAACCATACATCTACCATTTTGCGAAACTGAACATTAATTATGTAGCGAGCAGAACGCTACTTAATAGAGAGCGTAACAATCAGGCGATTTATAGTTATGATGTAGAGTTTATTAAATTACATACATAAATCTATGCGAATTAATCTATGGAGGACTAAGACAACATAAGTTAAGACATAGGAAGAAAACGCGATACAAGAAGTGGGTATAATACATCAAGACAAAGCGTATGATTTTATTGTCTTGACATAGAGTCAATATGGTCAGTTTTTTGATAGAGTACGATACAATATAACTGCAAACACGAGACAAAATTAAGTTTCATATACTCTTTAGGTATGTGAAAGCATATATTGAAACTAGTTTGCAGCGCATTCCACCTGCTGTAATATATTCTGCGCTCTTTCGCAACTCATAGTATCTATGTCACTGAGCGAGAGCGGGACGCCGTACGCATCGCGAAAGGGAGGGAGAGGGACGCGACACAAGAGCGAGCTCCGTGAGAGGATGGAGGGGCACAGCGTTCCGCACCTACTTGGTTATCTGTTCGCGAATATTGTTGCGCAACGTACACCAGGGAAAATAGGTTTCTATTTGAAATAAACATCATGTTAGGGATTGCATCACGTATGCCCTTAATGTTGTCCTATGTGCTGTTTGGACAGGCGCTTATCAGATATGTCCGTCTATTTTATTGGTGATTTGAATTCCAACGCAAAATTGATGTTTAAAGTTATCGAAACACGTTTGATAGGTGGGTTGTAAGCGGCGGAAGAAACTTTCAATTTTTGGAAAAATACGAATTGTTATATGGAATTTTATATCACATAATATCCCAACATCCTACGAGACACATGCTTGATATAAATTTGTTCGGGGATATTGAGACTTTTCACTTGTTTTTTATACCTACTGTGCAATGTATTTGCGTTATTTTACGTGAGTACCTACTACTGAGAATTCTTTATCGTCTACAACTTTACGTTTGAGTAATAAAGACATTTGTGATATAGTTTCATGATATATTAGGTCATCATCAGCGAGTCTCAGTCCACTGCTAGACATAGGTCTGCGTAAAGGAGGTTTTTGCCTATAGTCCCCACGTTGGGCATACGCGCTGGATAGTTATACTGAGTACGTAGAATAAAGCATCCACGCAAATAGTTTCTTTCGCCTTTTTAGTATTTACTGCTATAGGTACTTAGTAGGTGCAATTAACATATCGGTTTTGCACCACCTACACGTACAGAGCTGCAGACTTGTTAAATGATACAAATCGGACCATTCCAGTTTTTATCACGCCACACAAATTATGAATGCCTCGGCGGCGTTGCAGCTCGTTATCGAAAGCCCGCCGATCGCAAGAGCGAAGTCCCCGCGACGAACGTAAACACGTCGGTTACGAAAGACTGCGGAACAGAAGCCGATGGATTCGCGCTCCACTACCGCGCCCGCGCCGCTGGCTCGGCCGCGCGTCCACAGAGTCAACGGCCTCCACCACGCGCTTGCGCAACTCCACGCGCGAATCTCAACAGCAAAACAAAGTCTTAACTCGCTATGTGTGCCCCGCGTGATATACACGGCCACGAACACACACCATATTTAGACGCGTCTGTATACGTGAGCCGCGCGTGTACTGGTGAAGGGCTCCGGCTCGTGGAAGTGGTCGACCTGTAATGCTGAATGTTAATTAATTTAAATTAAAAAGTTACCATGAATTAATACCTACCGAGTTGAAGGATTTTGTGCATGATACTGGCATAACTACATGCCTACAACGTGATACGCTATCGATAGAACCGCGTCGCTGTTTACAATTGCTATGTATCTACGATCAAGGTGATTTCGTACAGTATATAAATATGTAATGAATAAACATATTTATTTATATAGTTTTTTCAAGTACACACTCGTCTTTACGTAGTTAAATTTGTAATACAATGGTTGTTCGTTTAATAATGCAGGAAGATTCATATTTATAGATTGTAATATACAATAGAGAGTACCTATATAATATACTATTTATTTGGTTATGGACAATCCGTATATTTATTATCCTCTTCGTGCAATAAATAATTTGTCAAAGGCAGCAGTAGCAGTAGTAGTAGTAGTAGCTTTGAGCAGTAGTAACTATATTAAACTAGGGATTAGGTATTTATATGAGTAATGAATTCCAATGCAGATTTCATTGAGTTCAGTTTAGTTTGTAGTCATATTGTATAACTATTGATCTCAATCTACGGAAGAAGATAATATACGCAGTAACAGTTTTAATCTACCAATGAAACACAACGAAACATTACGTACAGGTATTCGGTTCGATGATTGCGTGTTTTGGAAAATAATTGTATTGTTAATCACACGGTTTGCACACACGATCGGTCACGGAAATAAAATACATTCGCTAAGGCCAATAAAACAATCACAGCGACATGTATTGATTGTCTGAATACAAATATTCATTTAAGTAATTCGATTTCTGTCTTGTTGCTTTTCTTTGATTGGATAATCATTGGGTAGTTGAGATGACAATAACGGAACAACAGGTTGAAATTTACATTTACGAATTTAGAAAAAGTAGGCCACAAGCAACAGTTGATGTACGTTGCATATTGGATATATCTGAGTTTTTAACGCAACAGTTTGTATTATAGTGCAATTCAAAGGTTATTTTTGTATCATATTATTTATTAGAATTTGACTTTAGTAAATAACTGTTAATGAAATAAAACGTAACTATGGTTAGCGAATTAGTAACTTGTTACTAAACTACTATGATTTAAATTGGGACGTGAGCGTGGAGTGTTCTAGAACGATGGGCGTTTAGGTCATTCTGCTACAGAGTGCTACGGGGACTACGAACGAACGACGTGATAGGAGCGAGCGTTTGTAGGTCACCGTCGGCCGGAGTTTGCACGTGCGCCAAAAGTGACACATATCAATTTTAGGTTAACTCTGTAATCCTGTTCCCTTTAATGGAAACGTAGTAGGGAATTTAAGGATAAATGATTAAATTGTACGATCGATATAGGTACATATGGTTGTTAGTAAACAACAGCTCAATATATCGTGAAAACTCATTACCATCAACCTGTTTAAGTCCACTACTGGACATAGGCTTCTGAGAAGTTTTTGCTGATAGTCCCAACGCTGGACATGCTTGTGAATACTCAAGGAAATAAATTACAAAATAATAAGAGTACATTTTGGTTTCAAATTATAATTCACAGCATCAACGTACACACGATCAAAATAAAGACGTGTTAACGTTTCAAGGTGACTTCATAATAATTTGTTCTTCTTCAACACTCGCACAATCTCGACTTTTTTAAAACTGAAACCGTATCCGTCGTCCTTGCTAACAGAGCGATGATGAGAAAAAATCCAGTAATCATTAACGTTTAAGGTTTATTTCCGTGAGGGTACGTCATGCGCCTTTCAAATATTCAAAAGTTGTTGTTGTGCATGCGAATCGGAAGTGTTCGGAAGAGGTCGCGGCGGGCGAGCGACACGTGTAAAGCTTGCGCAACTCAACCTTGTGCTCGCGAATAACGCCGGAGAAGAGGTACCTCGCCACGTATACGGTCCTAGGCCGTGGTAACATTGACCGGTGACTTCATACCGCTGTAAAAAATATCAAGAACGACCTGAAGCATTCATATAAAACACTAATAATATACTACACACACGGAATTGTTGATGTGTGGGTAATGTCGAATTTTGTATTATATTGCATTGGTTATAATTCATATTTGTTGTACAGGATGTCTTTATCCATACTGTGTGAAGTGATTCATGAATATAGAAGAAGCACGATTAGTCTGTAAGGACAGAGATATTTGGCACTCGGTGCTCTCTGCTTATTCCGTAAGGGACCTGGCGTGGCGATGTAACAATAATCCACACTGGCAATAAAGGCACTTAAGTAGATTCATTTGAGAACCACTATTTTTTCAATAGAAATATTATTTGGGCAATTACGTCATTTTTGTATACAAGTATGTAGTAAATATTAAACCGACACGATTAATATAAAAAGTAAAAGCAGGTTTAATTTTCAAACGAATCAATTACATTTTAGTATGGAATATATTAAGATAGATACTAAATATTTGAGCAATCCCAATTTTTAAGACCCATAAGATATTATTGAGCGTTTCGTATATGAAGACGGCAGCGACCGAGCAGGCAGCCGTCACGAGTGATCGCTATTATCCATGGTATCTGCAACCTGCCTCACAGGACTGTAGGCATAGGACTTTGGGTATGTTATTAATAAGACTGTTAGTTATTTAGTTTTTGCTGGTAATAGGACTGGAGGTAAGTGACTGTTAATGAGTAATATTAGTCCAGTTAGTATATGTTAGCAGGTCTAAATATCATATGATCTCAATTGCTTCATGTTAGCAATAGGTATTAGCGACGGTGCTTCCTCGGGCGAAAAATATTCACGTTCGATTTTAGTGGTTCGATAATATTGTATTACTACTTATAACATGTTTAGATACATAGCAAAAGTTTTGACAGTATCTTGGATGTAGGTTACAAACCTAAGGATGTGAGCTCTCCGGACTCATTGACTCGCTTACGTCATCCATTACAGCGCCATACGCGAAAGTACTCATATGAATCTCCATAAATATCATCTAAATTTAAGCCAAATGTGTTCCGATTTACAATGTTCTTCTTACTGTGCCCGTATAAAACATTTCTGTAGAAAGAGTTTTGAGATTTTATAAAACGTTGACAAGATCACGATAAATAGGTAAGGTAATGTAGGACGCTTTCCATCTACGTGGAGTGACGATGTAAGCAAAGTGGCTGGCAGTGATTGGGAACGAACAGCTGAAGACCGAGCTCAGTGGTGTCCTGTGGGGGATACTTATGTCCAGCAGTGGGCCACAACAAGCTGATGATGATAATAAAGAGGTACTTTTGAAAATGAAGAAAATATATTCTCATTCTGTTCCCCTGCTTAATCATACATCAGGAAAATTCTGTTTCGACCTTCAGTACTTGGTACCAACCTTAGGGCTTTCAATGTTTTGACGTTTGTTCTGGTGTTTTAATTATACTTTAGTGCAGGCATATATAATTTTATTATGGTAGGAAATAGCTCAAAAAAAGTGATCATCAATGTGTACTTACGCCATCAATGATCAAAACTGGTAGTATCAACCCTTGGTAAAAAAAGTACCATCACGCCTGAATCCTTAAAGAGGTTGCCAGAGGAGTGTAGTACACTCCCACGTTTCACCAGTTACGTTTACGTCCCACATGGAATAGGTGGTGGGCCTATTGCCGTACATCGGGCACGAATCCGGATATAATAAACCCTTGGCAGTATCATATAAATTCATTTTATTTTATTGGCAACTAGATAAAAAGTAGTTAGACATTGTACGAAATTGTGAAAGATGTGTGACTTATCTTAGTTGGCTGCAGTCTGGCCTTGCGGACTGATAAATAAACTATTGAAATACTCTAGTGTTATTCGAATCAAGGTCAAGGATTCATTTTGATTTTCCTCTAATACTTTATTTATGAGGAAAACTTAAATAATATGATTGGCGAGGACGGTTGTGACTACCTTCAGTAGGGAGGTACATAATCGGTACATCTGTTCGTGTCTCACGTGATTAGCTAGGAAATTCAATAAGAGTTTCGTTCGTAACGACCTTCTTTTTCTATATTAACAATATAAGTATACTTTGATCCATTATCTGCGTTTCCTTTATCTTTTTCCAATATTCACATGAACCTTTTAACAGTGACTAATGCGGTATTAATACACGGGTGTAAATTTTATAATAATAAACGTTTTTATAAAATTAATTTCACAGTGTAGGACCTTCGAAGAATTAAGGAAGAAAAATGTAGGCAATTCACGACTAAGTTTAACATCAGTTGTTATTTTAGCGTCAAGTCGAGTGATGTGAGTAGCGAATCAAAGGGCCTCGTCGATGAGAGCAAGGTCGGTAAGACCTTTGTCGCTTGCCCACGACGTTAGCATTGATATTTACATAGCATTGATACCTTTATGCAAATTATTCTGTACACATGTTTACCTGTACAGAGACACTACTACATGGCGAAGCCTGCTAAGGAATATTTAAGAACATATTCCTCAAATTAGCCTCCATGGGTATGCAAGGCTACTCATGATTGCTAACTGGTCTATGACTTCCTAGTATCACTAGTATCAGTAATTTTCACTTTTACTACGTGCAACATGGTTTTAAACCATTTGCAGCTATTACTTTAAAATGCATTCATTC
>DWEH01000667.1:0-10947 GCA_018245815.1 Apyrrothrix aesculapus | reverse complement strand
CCCAGGACCTCTCGATCGGCAGTCGCGCTTGCAGCCAACACGACCAACGAGGCAGTCGAGGCTAATATTAATTTATATTAGCTAGTTTATCGAGAGGTATGTTAAAAAAACTTGGTAAACAGAATTGGCAGCTTGTTCTCAAAACATACCATATGAAAAAAATACTGTTTTGCTACCTGTTATATAACTTACGTTATTGATCATTATTGGATTTATCGTACACATCGATTAGTACACAACGATCTAGACTTAGAAACCACATCACCCTTTGCACCGTTCCACGGGATTCTTCTCAGATGAGAAAGGTTAAGGGTACGGTCTGCCACGCTGGCCTACTGCGGGCTGGCAGACGACTCGCGGTGTGGTGACGTACCTTCAGCATGATGGCGTTCTCGACGCACAGCTCGTCGGTGGGCAGCGCGTTGGCCTGCCAGCGCAGGCGCTCGTCGGGGTTGCTGAGGTACTCGGTGCGCGCGATGTCGGCGCGGAAGCGGATGTTGGCGGCCGCCAGGTGCGCCGTCCACGTGGCGAACAGGTTCTGCCGGTACTGCGGGCCACCGTTGCAATGTTGTACACGAGCAATTTAAATAATACATCCACGAACCTTAAATTAGCACGATCCGATTGAACAACTGTTCGTTCACGGTTTGCTTTTGAAAATACAAATGCTGCGACGGCTTCCGCCACTAAGTAGCATTGGTTGACATATGAGTACGCAGACTCAATGCTGAGTTGCAGGGACAATTTGACAGCCAACGACTTTAAAAATTACAATATAGTTTAAATGTTCATATCTGTCTTACATGCTGATCGAAGTATCCTCCGTAGGCGATGAAAGCGGCCGACAGAAGCACGTCTCCGACGATGGTGCTCATCTGCGAGCGGAACGTCTCCGAGCTGGACTCCCAGCGCTCGCGCTCGATCACTAAGCTCTTAAGCAGCGCTATTGACCGATCCACCTGTAATGTTATATGCACAATACACATTTTAGTCCAACATTTTTGAAAAAAAAAACAACCAGCTAAATAATCGGTAGCAGGTAGAAATCGTTATTCTCTGACTATGCCTATGGGAAATAGGGGTGACAATAAGTATGTATGGTGGAAAGATATTTATTTTTACTTGTATTAAAACAATTGTGTAGAACGCAAACGACAACTGTTATCTTTACGTTTCTATATATCAAAGATTTGATACAAATACCAACTGTACTCTGTGGTACTGATCGAATCAAATGATGACACGTATATGTGTATAAATTGGCTTGTTTATTTTTTATGATTTTAAAATTATTACTTTATGAATGTTTAGTAGAAATATTGTAAAGACTTGGTTACGGTATTACTTATATCCCAAAGTTTAAGATCAATTTATTTACCTTTCACCTATAAATAAATATGACACAAAACGATATAAATAGACTAAAGCATGTGTGGTGCATAAAGCAGTTAAATTAATCTAGCGTTTTCCTAACTTGAAATTCTCAGCAGTAGCACAGAGTCTGGATTTGTGCCTGGTGTATGTCAATAGCTTCATCCCCTATTATATGAGATGCATAACATCATTGGTGACAAGTGGGAGTACTACACTCCTCTGCCTACGTCATCGTTGTTGTAAAAGAGATAATTTTAAAACGAATATTACCTTAGCTTGCACGTTCTCCAGGTCCGTCTTGATGGCTTGCGCCTGGCTGATGAGCTGCGCATACTCCTCCTTGTACGAGGCGATGGACTTCTCCAGCTGCGCGATCAGCTCGCGCACCTCGTTGCCGGCGGTCACGTTGGTTTGCGCCTGGTCCTCGAGTGCCTTGAGCTCGTTGCGCAGGGGTTCCACCCGTTTCAACATGTCCGCGTATTCGATCTACATTTTTAAGTTGAAAATTAATAGTGATTTTTCAGCCGTCTGTTTACCGTAACAAAGTCTTTAGAGGCTTCCTTTGCGATCAGATAGCTGTGTGAGGGGATAGACTGAAGATATTATTATTCTAATAAACAATACACTTTATTTACTAGGGAGGTGCACTTATATTTATAAGTGTGCGTGAATTATATGCTTTTTAATCACATATAATAGATCTTATTTACTTTTATTTGTTTACATAATTGCATGTCAACTTTGATACAAAGACTCAAATGCAATGAACACCTCATCGTCTTCAGCTGGAAAAGATTACTTGAAAATATAAAGTTACATTTTAATAAAGCTAAAAGATTTTTTGTTAAAAAATATATATATTACACCATTGTAGATACTCGAATACGTTACCTGAGCGATCGCCCATTTCACCATAGGGCCACAAGCCATACTGGCCCTGTTAACTTTCTCGAAGTTGTAGTCCGGATTGCTGAGATATCGCGTCTTCATTTTCTCGCGGACATCGTCACTGACCACATACGACAAAGTGATTAGTCATTTTGAACTTTCGTACATGTACATTAGCGTCATATTCCGTTGTGCTAAGTGTTACCATATATACCGTACCATGATAACGGAAATATCACCACAGACCGCTTCGACCACGTTTTCATGCACACATCACCACATTTGCGTTCCGTGTTACCATGTTTTAAGATGATATTCCAATCCAGCGGACGTCACTCGCCAACATATAGCAAAATAAAAAAATAAAAAAGAGGAAACACAATGTCTTTCAGTGTATGTTCGAAATACATCACCGATAACGTTGACGAACTCCAAGGCGTCGAGGAAAGACATTGTAGATAGCAAACAAACAAACAAACATAAAAACAGAACCTCGAATAGCCCGTTGACTCACTTTCTGTAGTGATTTTCAACTGTCGCTCTGAAGAAAACTTTCGGACGAAACATTATTTATTGGCAAATACATTCATGCATTTCGACGATTTACGCAAACAGTAATAATAATAATAAGTATGTAAATAAAGTACCTTTTGAATTGTTACAGTAAGGGTTGTGCACAATACTGCTTTTGTGTTGCAGGGGCTCCAAAGAGGGTATTAGGTAATAAAATGTCAATTGATTCTAATAACCCCTTGATTAAGTTTTCACGATGAGTGTAGTTTCTCCTGATTAAATTTATGCAATTCTCATTAAACATTCGTAATAATTATTAGTATGTTGCAGAAACCTTCGTCTAAATCTACCGAGCCACCAACGTAACACTGCTAATCATATCCACTACGGTGCAAGATGAAATCTGTTGTTCGGTCGAGTCAAAAACTATAGAAAAGTAAACTTGCCTACAGGCGGATAATGTACTATGTTTTAATTCAAACCTCATTTTGCACTCTACAGAACGATGCAAGACATTCACCATGCAAAAGCTCGCATTAGCAAATAACAAATCACATAACAACGCAAGAAAGTACCACAATCAAAAACCAGTATATGACATTCAATGTGTTCAATAAAAAAGTGATACCACCCGTCAAAGTGGACAGCGACCATCTAGTCTGCTATACACGTCAAATTTAAGTAATGTAATTCCGTGAGTATAATTTACAGTGAACCATGGAGTGATATCACTTCGTCAGCACCAACACCGTAAACAAAAAATGGGAGTGTGGTGGGCGGGATCGAGCGGACGGAGGGGCGGGCGGGTCGAAGAAGCGGCGGTGCTCACGTGATGTCCTCGGTGGAGAAGTTGGAGACGATGCTGTTGATGAAATTCTCGCGCATGATGACGGCGCGGATGGCCTTCCAGTCCGTGGCGTTCTCGCCCAGCAGCAGGCAGATGGACTCCAGCGCCACCTTGACGATGGCCGGCGGGTTGCCCATGGAGCGCACCTCCACCAAGTGCTGCTTCTTTATAGATTTCACGGCTGCACGTAATGCAGAGCACGCGGTGGTCCGTCGCCGCCACCCACCCAGCGAGAGCGACAGAGTACAAAGGAGAGAAACAAAAAAGGCGTTTAGCTGACTGTCACATGCGGCTGGCGTTATTGGAACCGGGCCGAGTGAGGCCGCCGACTGAAAGAGACGTCTTGTTAATCTCCTGACCACGACGATGCTTAGCGATGTTAGTCACATACGAACGTTTCCGAGTTATTAGTGTGCTTTACGAAGATGCCGTTTACGTTACGTTACAGTGATCGAGCGTTAAATCATTGACATTAATAACAACAGTCACATATGCGGGCAAGCTTAGCGTATTTACAATATCGACTTCCAGAAACTAATAATAATAATAATGGAAAATTGTTCATTCATAACACTGAAGAAATAAAAAGTATGCTAACAGTTAAATACAGTATAAATGCTTAGTAAATAAAATATAAAAGTTACAACGTGTCATATTCGAATAACAATCATGTTCGATGCACTAATTACATACACTAAAATGTTTTTGCCAATAAATAGACTGAGAATTGTGATAATATTATAAACGCTTGCTATCTACGGTACTGGTACATTCCGTAATCAGTTGGATACAGTAACAAAAAAAATGTATACTTTAGTTTCGCTGAGTTGTACATCAATTTGTCACGTCGAATATTGCACAAATTACAAATTCGAAGGTAACATAAAAACGGTTTAAATAATGTGTTCCACGGACGTTAACAGATCGATGCACGAGCCCGGCGAGCGTAAGCAGGACAACACTAACGTGATGTTCTCAGTCTCGAAGTTAACTATAGTGGATATGAAGTTGTCCTTCATGACGGCGGAGCGGATGCCCTTCCACGTGTCGCTCTTCTCGCCGAGCAGCGTGCAGATGGACTCCAGCGCCATCTTCACCACCGACGGCGGGTTGGCCATCGAGCGCACTTCCACCAGCTGTTGCTTCTTGATTGAACGCACCGCTGTTGTTTGCAACCACCTCCACGTTTAATTACTTGTTTCGCGTTACACGTCGCAGCCCTCGCGCTAGTACTCTTTGCTATTTATATATAACGACAGACGTACTCAAAACAGTGACCCCACTCCATCCGAATATCTTCCTTGAATTTACAATATTATAAGTAATTTTAATAATATTGAAAAATTATATATTCAATTCTTCTAAGCGTCAAAGGTGTCGTTTTTCTTCTTGCGTTTTGATTAGCTACAATATACACTGTTTTTCGGACTGTTGTTTACTTCTACATATATAGGTATACAAGTTACATAATGCAACTGTAAAATATCAATGCACACGTGTTAATTACGATAACAGAGTGTTTATACGAGACAATCATTAAAACATTTACATATACGGGTCAGGCATCTTTGTAATATTCAAACTACTTCATTTCATCAACAGTGTAAATTAAACATTCGCTGCACACATTTTGATTATCTAACAATGACTGTAATGTAACACTGACTTATATTTACACGGTTGATCAAGTTTTAAGGGTGAAGTCGTCGTAGAGACTTTTAATGTGTAATCACGTATAATTGTAAGCGTATACGAGTTAACTTTACAGCTACATGTTGGAGCGGAAAGGGAGTTTTTGCAAGTATAATGTAAAAGCGAACCGTTTTGAGCCTCGATGACGGCGGGCTCCACCTGAGCTAAGTCCGCCATTACATCTCTGCGCTTAGCTTCGATTTCCTTCGTTTGTTTCTCGAGAGCGACCTGGTTTTGTACACACAAAATGTTAGTATATATTTTATAATCCTTAGCTAAATTTCAAATTCAGAATCATACCTGAATTTCCTGACTTTCCACTTTCTTCTTTTCAGCTTCCTGTTGGTCTTTGACCATTTGTCGAAGCTTGGCATTGGCGGCTTCGTTTTTATGTTGCAGTTCCTGTAAAATATTGGAGTGCGCATATAGACTTTGAACATATAAATGTTAATGCGGAAATTGCATTAAAATATTATAAATAAAGTGCAGTTTGAACATCCGTTTGAAAAAAGATCTAAGTTTTTGTTAAGTCACGCTTAATAAGTGTTACTTAAAAAAAACGGTCGTTACATATGTTTCACTCTATTTTTTGTTTTTCATTTAATAAATTAAATAAGTGAGGTCAGTACTTGTGATTTCACGGCGAGGCTCTTCTGCATCTCTTCAACCTGCTCGACAGTTTCGGCTATCTTTCCGAGGCCCACGTTTAAATGTAGTTGCTGCTCCTCCAAGTCGGCCCTCTTTTCGGCATACAGCTTCACCATTTGTTGAATGAAGTCGAGGTAGTGTCTAAACGAGTAGTACATCATAAGTTCATTATAGACAGGAACAATTACAATTGTTAAGCGTAGATCGTTTTGGTAAAAAGTTTGGATTACAATTAGATTTAAATCTTTAATCCATGTTTGTAACTTAAAAAATTATGATAGGGAGGGAGGTGTTTACAGATCTGTAATTCTACGTATGGATAAGGTAAAATCCTAAACGTTTAAATTGTAGGTAGTACATTCGTCTCCAACAAGTGTCGTAGCATACATGTGCATACGGTGTTAAGTCAAAAGTATTGATTGACGCCACCTAGGGCCGAGGACTCTTTGAAGGTGGCGGCGGTACCTGGGCGTGATGGCCATGGTGCGGTTGGCGCGCTTGGCCAGGCGCGCGTTGGCGCGGTGCAGCGTCTGGTGCACGTACACGCAGGCGTTGACCACGGCTTCGCGGTGCGCCGGCCGCGCGCCCAGCGAGCCGCACGCCGCCGGGAACTCCTCCGGGCACACGTACTCCGCCGACTCCAGGTCCATGCGCGTCGTGAACTCCTTGCCCACCTGCCGCACGTCGGTGATTACGTCGCGTCACGCTCCGCTATGTCATATTAATGGTGTGATCGGTTTTATGTATATTCATTTCGTTACAGTCGTACCTGGAAGAGCGCTCCGTCGCTCCAGTCCCCGAACCAGTTGAGTACGCATCTGTTGAAGAGGGCGGGCGAGGTGGCCGCGCGGTCTTTCAGCCCCTCCGAGGACGGGTTCATGGTGAACACTACGTGCAGGTTGCGCATCACCTGTCCGGTAAACCTGTACACAAAAATTATAAACTCGACACGTGAGTACTTATCAGTAGGCCGCATTGCTGTACAAAGAAAATGAATTAATTTATGTATTGAAAATGTAGTAACATTAAACATAACTGAAAAAGATAACAATTAAATCATTGCAATAACACATTAATTAAACAAACATCGAACATGTATAATAAAGTTTAAAATAATCGTTAGAATATTATGTTCACTAAGAAAAATTTGTTTGCTCGACAACTAACTATCAAATGTTAAATACATTAATAATTTAATTACCATTTATACAATTCGTCGTTCGAATCGAGCATGAGCCCTTCGCGTTGCGCTCCTTCTTTGCACTGAGTCATTAGAGCAGCAAACTCATCACCCTCGAATAATCCGGGCACCTATAAAATGATTATTATTTTCAGTTTGTATTTACCTTCTTGATAGTCATAATTTTTAAAAAAATATATAGTTATAATATGATTATTCTTAGATTTGAATCCATAATTTGTTTTCGAACCTCTCCGTTAGCGAGCAAGGTGTTCATCCTCTCGAGGAAGCCGCTGTCGAGCACGTTGGACTCGTCGAGGATGAAAGCGACCTTCTCGTCGCGACAGCCCGCGCGTCTGAGGACCGATCGTAAGTCCTCATCGAAGTCTGCACCAGTGTATTTATTGTGCACCTGTAAATTGAACATGATTTATTGTAAAGTTTATGGAGCACTTCAGATAATTGCATTATCAAATAAAAGTCTATAATTTTACATTTACAAATTATAAAAACATTGGATGCATCCCATGGATATAAATATTATCAATCATGTTAATGTTATTTATAGAGTTAAGGGTTTATAGAAAAAAAAATTATATTCATTAAAAAGATGGAGTTCGTTAGAAAGTTATTTGTTCAAAAGATTAATGTCGATTTTTTTTCTCCCGACCCTTTTTATCGTTCCACGGACGTGCTGGATACGGGTTTCTTCTCAGAATGAGAGGATTAAGGCCATAGACTATCACGCTGGCCAAGTGCGGGTTGGCAGAGTTCACACGCCTTAGAAAACATTAATGTCGATTATTGGTATAATACTTGAACTTTACTCTTTGAATAATTGGCATTTCCCAGTAAAGTATTAGGGATTTCCCATAACTTTGACTTTGATTGATTTATAATATTTTTTTATATTCTAACAAAGATTACACGATTACATTTGGCTGTCCAAATGATTCAATTGACCATGAATTTGATTTGATACACACAAAAACAATGTGTTTATCATAGATAGAGATGACTCTTAGGCTTACTTTGATCTGGAAGATGCTCAGTCCGTTCATCCAGGCCACGAAGCGGCTGAGCGTGGTCTTCCCGGCGCCGGAAACGCCGATGAGCAGCAGGTGGCCCTGCGGCTGGCGGAAGATGCGGTCGATGCGCAGCACGTGCTCCAGCACCTCGTCGAACAGCACCAGCGGCACGTCCAACTCTTCTTCGTAGAACACCTGATAGAGAGAAATTTAAATATACACATATGCTAAACGATACTAGATCAAGCTATGGATCTTTGCATTCAAGTATGAATTTTTCTATCAAGTATCAAGTGTGAGGATGGAAACATTTTCTAGCTATTCCCTCACTTTGTAGTATTCAGCAACTAATGAAACAAAGTAATACAGGCTTTTTTTGTAATGGACACTCTTCAATCAATATTTATCGCTTCGGTGTCCTACTACTACTGTATAACATTTAACTAAAGATTGCAGCATTGTAGGTCCAACTCCAATATGTTACGATGTTGTAACATGTTGATACAAAAGATCTAACTCACTTTCAATCTAGCCTTCACATATTCGCGCAGTTGATCTCTTTGAACTGGCACATAATCTTTGCTTAGCCAGTTGCTGTACAATATGGGTCGTGCTAAAGCTTGCTCCCGGTTGATACCTATAAAAAATAAAAAATGAATTGTATGTTACGGAACTGTGAAGTTGTGTTATCCCTCATGTAGTTTCAGGTTGTAACTGTACTGTGTTAATAAGAAATACTCAGAGTGGAAGATGGATCTTAAAATCAAAATGAATGAGATATTTTTACCAAGTCTGTGCTTTTAAGGGCACTTAAGCAGTCGGTCCGTTTCGATAGCAGCGTCACAGCGGAAGTGATATATCAATTTGATGTTGAGCCACTTTAGAACGATACAATGATAGAAGCTGCTGACCTCCTTCAAAGAAAATAGTTGAAAATAAAAATGTACATACATATATGTATATATTGGTATTTTTACTGACCTGGGAAGAATCTCATAGCAACAGTGTCAATATTCTCGTCTGTCCATTGTCTCTCAGTGTCCTCCACCAAACGATCTTGAAACAATCGAAGAGCTTCGTGCGCCCACAACCTTACGAGACCTTCTACACTCAAATTATCCAATGGCCTGTTGAAGCATAATTAATGAGTAAATACGATTGTATGAAACATACTAATAATTAAAATCATATCACTGGTAATTTAGAAATTCATAAATCAGGGCATTAATAGCGCGGTTACCACGATTTTATTCAGTGACTGTCTAAACATTTAATAATCAATAATTATGGAGTCGTTTTGGGAGGTGAACGTGTTGGAGCGGAGTGTTCGGCACCTGATGGCCTCGCAGATGCCGCGCACCCAGCGCGTCATCTCGCGCGGCGAGTACACGTAGTGCGGCTGCATGTCCTGCGTGAAGCGCTCCTGCGAGGCCAGGTACAGCTTCACCATGGCCTGCGTCAGCGGCTCGGCGTACCCGCGCAGCGCCGGCTGCATGCGCAGCATGGCGCGCGTGAACGTGCCGTAGATCTGCCCGTCATTACAATATGGCTTCAAATATTTCCTCCGTACCATTTATACGCCTTCCGCTTCCTCTCAACCACTTTCATCGGTTAGTTAAGACTAGTTAATATGAGAACGATAGTTTACATTGTCTTTTTTTAATTTACAAATTTTTATTAAAAATTGATTACCCTGGCCTATTTCATTGCGTTCAACTAGTAATTCTACCTGTTCCAGTGACGTCTCTCCGGGATAGTCGACGTATATGACGGGTACATGACGCAGTAGACGATGGGAGAGTGGCTTGCGGCCGGGGTCGGTGGGCGGGTTGCAAGCACCGACAAACTGGATACGTTCCAGGTGCACCCACGAGTGATCTACAAATAACAGTTCTTATTTGTATTCAAATCTGTTCGCTTAAAAAAAAATGTATTCTACATTCAATAACAGTAACTGATTTAGTAACAACAGATGAGTCAACGTCTGGTTAAAGTAGGAAGCTGTATGTACTAATAAAAGCGGAATTTTTCCAAGTAAACGTTTAGTGCCAATTTTTTATAGATTATGGTGTGGGACCACATGAACATCCTTTTTACATATATTTTCACCTCTTGTAATAAACACAAAATTCCCACAAAAAACACCATCTTACCGCTAGCTCTGTAGAATCCTTTATGTTCAAGTAGTTGTCTCAAAAAGGAAATGACCCGTTGCGTGCCATACTGATCCATATCTGGTAAGTTGATCTCGTCACAGAACAAAACCAACCATTTGCCAAGCTGAAACAGTGTTTAAAAAGACATGTTTAAATATATGAATATAAAGTAGTAATTACACAAAAATCATTATAAATATTATGTGTGAATAATTTTGGACATCTGTAAAATTAGTAAGTTTAATCATATGTATTTTATTTACTTATATACTAGCAGTGGTACAGAGAGAAAAATTGCATTACAATGTATGCACTAACCTGCACTGGGGCGAGCACAACGCCGTTAGGAGTCTTCCTGTATTCGCAGTAGTGATCGAAGGTCTTCAGCAGCAGTTCCGGCGTGGTGGCCGAGGAGAAGTTGAGGCCGACCACCTCCATGTCAGGCAGGGCGCGCAGTGCCGAGAATAACGTCATGGTCTTACCGGAGCCGGGCGGGCCGCACAGGACTAACAAATGATTAAAGCATACAATTTAATATTTCGGCATCTAGATGCTGTGAAATAAAAGTTTTAATAGTAGTGATTTATTATTAAACAAAAAGCCAAAGGTAAATATGACGGG
>DWEH01000666.1:0-10958 GCA_018245815.1 Apyrrothrix aesculapus | reverse complement strand
GATAATATACGAGATCGGTAGTAGCCGGCTACAGGCGGCAGCGGCCATTTGCGAGTACTGCCTGCTCGTTTGCTATTCCCTTTGCTCAAAAACAACTTGTTGCAACTTTGAACGACACAGAATAAATACTAACTTACAATTGAGTCCACATTCTACAATGTTGTTACTTTTATGCAAATTCGAATGACGTCAGCCTGACTCAGATATAACTTATAGTGCTTTGTGCGGCATGTAATACAATAAAGACCACAAAAAACAAAATACATACTAAATGGAGAATCGTTTTTTTTACTCTAGTACGATATAAGATTTTAAGAGTTGATTTACAGACACAACTTTTACACTTAAAAAAAACTAGCAACACCTGTGCTGGATGAATGAGCTCTTTTTTAAAGGGTAAAGTTTTTTATTCGATCTGGCTACACTAGAGATCATTGACGTTGCCTTGACTGTGTTGCAAGTGTAAAAAACAATAAGGCCATTGTTAGAACATTCGTCATCGTAAATGTAGCAATTTGTAAAGTGTTAGTAGTGCGAATTAATGTCTGCTCAAGACTTTTTAACCATCCAATTCTTAGGGAAAGTCGCAAGTTTTAGTAAAATTTTAACATCACCATAATAAATACATTTTAATTTGGAATACAAAAAGCAACTTTAATATAGCAGTAGGAGAACTCGCTGTATGCATCCCAGACTGAATTGTGCTAGAGCTACACATATCCATTTTATTCGTACCAAAAATACGCTTAATAATAACAATATTAATAAAGAACATCGGTGCGATATACATAATGGTTCATGTGCAAGGTTTATGTACGAGCGTAAAACCATTTCTCGTCAGGCTTACATATATTTATTTTCACGTATACATGTGAAAATTTAATGAGTGGCCCTGCGCATTTCTTAAACGCTTCTCATACGTTCATAAACGATCGAAAGGTGTGAAAATATTTTACAACTTTCATAACGGTCTTATTAGAACGAATTATTACGATCTTGACCATCGATCGAGGTATCAAAACACAAATGATCGCCTTGGGCGCACTTATAAGAGTTCACCACAAGAATAATATGATGACAACATGAATAAAATCGGGGAATTAAATTTTTTGAAGCGAGAGACCACCGCGTATTCTGTTACATACGTTGAGTGAACTTTAAAACACTGCAACGGCCGATATTGAGTTTCAGTTGCCTAAATGAAAAAAAGAAATCACACCGCCACAGAAAAACACGTTGTGTTTTGTAATGTCGCGAAAATTTCTGATAGTGTTTTGAAGATTTAATGTTGGGATAGGTACCTACTAGATGTCTGTAGTAGACGGAAACGTAGATGGAAACGGAAACGTTCGATCAGTGTACAACGTGTGGTTGTGCGTAAATTAAGACTGTAGATTTGAAGTACTGGAAGTTATGGATGTTTCTTATGAATTTATGAAATTGAATTACACTGTGTACAAATTCTAATTGTATATTACAAATGGTTGAAATGGGCATTATAAACATATTGCGACTATAATATGAATAAACACAACAAAACAATAATGTAATATCACGTCTGTAATCCAATAGTACTCAACCCGGGAATCGAAACCAAGGACATCTTGATAAGCGAAGCAAGCATGAACAAATACACTGCCATTTTAAAATTAATGTGTCAGATGTTGAAAATTTCTTTTCCATCCCCTTGAAACGTTGTTGCCTACTGAACTAATAATAAACTTACTCAAAAAATAATAGAAGAACGTTTACCGGTTTTGCTTACCGGTATTGCTAACGGTACGGTATCTACTGCAGCAAATGGATCATAAAAATCCACTACACTATACGCTCGTATACCTACACATAAGCACATATATACATAGGCATACTTATCGAACAATGGAAATGTACTGAATTATGTGGTATGCAAGTTGGTTTATACCATGTGACACAACAATATAATTTTAGTCTTTACGTCGATTCGAACGCAATCTTATCTATCGATCGTAGCTGACGGCCCGTCAGATGATAACAGTGCAGTGCGTGTGAGCATTTACGCAATTTCGAGTGGCAGACTATATGGCGATGACTTCACAGTATGTGCCGTTATATTACGCGTGTAATGCAGATCTATTTGTGTGAAAGTATATTTCCTAACCTGAAGTATCTACTTCACTACGAACTGCAGTCATTTCCTTACGTACTATCATTTGTTGTTGATTCCACTCACCGTACAGATTTAGCTCGTGAGGGTGGTGAGATTATTCAGAAAATGCATATGGACTGGGATTAATTAGGTGGATTGTCAAAGAGACAACATTACTACTTTATCCAGCTATTGGTCTGTTTTCAACCAGCAGAGTTTTAGTGCTCCCATTGGGAATTTAAATATACATTTGTCCCGTACATTATCTGACGATCCTAAAGTTTTATTTCGAAAATAGGTATGCGTCTTTAGTGATAAGGTTCGACTGCGCGTGAACCAAGCCAATAAAAATGGCTAATAAGAACGCGTGACTACATCGACGAAGGGTAGAAGTAAGTAGATATCATTGCCTTTAAAAAAGTACTTAGACATATATTCTTGAGAAATACTGTACACTATATATAAACTTATGCTTATAGTAAAATTCAGTCATTTTTCGCAGGAAATTCCCAGTCGTTTCCGTTCAATGCTGGTTGTTACCGCCAGAGGCTTGTAGAGCATTTATCGACAATTAATTTACTTCTAGGGCTCAAAGGCAAACCGATGGTCGCTTGATCTACGGTTCACAATTATGGAACTAGATAAATACTTTAAAAAAGGCCGTCACATCCAGTGAATACAACATCTCACACACCTGCCGTGATAACTTTCTCCGTAAATGCATTTTATCATAATTGTAACGCGAGTCAAGTCTTGATTAGAAGATCCAGGTTTAGATGCAGTGGCGTCAATTAACTAAAGCCTAATACCAGACGGTGGTCTTCCAAACGTTGATGGATTGATAACACAATTGAATTGTTCCTGCAAATTGTATTTTATATTTTTACTCATAAACCAGTTGGTATCTTAATCTAGAGTACAAAAGACTCTCGAATACTCGATACAATCCCTGGCTATGAAGACATTTGAATAATGTATTCAGTTGTTGAACGTATTTTATATCAGACACATGTCTTCGATACTGAATTTGGCATGAATTTGAGAGAAAGAAACTTTAAAGAAATATTATAACGTGAGAGAGCGAGAAATATTTAAATTTTAGTCACACATAAACAGGTCTGTGAAAATAGATATATTTGGCATTCCATGTCGATGTCCAGTCGATACTGCGTGGCGAGAAAAAACGTGTGATATTTTGCACTGGACATGAAATGCCTACATGTAGGGTTTCTGGGTGTGTTTTAAAAAACATACAATTCATCTCAGCACCGCCGATAGACCGTGTAATACAAAACAAAGTATCGGAACAGTCAATATTTGCCTTTTGAGAGCCACGTGAATTGACAATCGTGTGTGCGCGCTCACCGTGTTTGGCATGAATAATGAATAATTCATGCGATTTTACTTCAACGAAAGTGCAAGTTCAAAGAAAGCACATTATACCTTTGAATGTCACAAAATTTCACGAAACTATTGACATTTTGGAAATGGCGTTGCACGTGTACATTTGTAGATATTTAGAATGTATTTGAAGGGGAAATGCAGGCGGGGTTTGTGTAGTTTCGTACCAACTTTTACTTTACTTAGCACTTACAACAGTAACTTACATTCATTTAATTGTAAATTGTAATCAAATCATATTTGAACCTATGGTATTGGTAAAGTACTAGATTTATATGTAATATAGCGGTAAACATTTTCATTACTCCTTCGTACGAGAAAAACAAGTGGCGGCTTTCTTGATCAGCTCACGACCGGAAATACCTTGATAGTAAGATATATCCACAATTTACACAGGAATGAGATCACAAATCGAAATGTGAAGGACTTATGAATCTAATTGATTTTATTAATACGCTTTTTAGCGATTAAGGTAAGAAACACAATGGGCATAAAAAGTAATAACTTTAGGTATACATATATACACTTATTTTATTTTACATAAAGCAAACTGTATTACAACGAATATAATTTTTAGAAAAATCAGCGACCATCACAAACTTCCGCTTGACGTGTCGAGCTATGAAATAAAAGTAACAACCTGTTTATTTATACATTTTATGAATAATGCTTTTATACCACAGTACGGTATAAGTAAACGCAAAAATATTTCACCGGAAACATACGGGCAATTAGCCTAGAGTCGCTAGACATCGTAGACCAAAGCATCTAGACCAAATGGCGATTAGAATGGAGATTAAGCGAAGGAGGAGAGGAGGGTTATTTGCCACATTTTGTTTGACATACAAAATATATGCCATTTTTTGTTTGACATATAAAACACATACTCTCTAATACATATCAATGTCACACCATCTAACGTTTGAAACAATAACGCGTCACCTCTCACACCTCGCACTGCCCACGCGCGCGCAGACGTTCATTATAAACGAGTTCACGTTTCCGATTAGTGAGACGAATAGCCGGCAGATCATCGCTCGACTTACCGACGCCCGCAAATTACACGTTGGGCAATGAAAACATAATAACATATACCTATATCGAACATAAAGCTAACCTTGTGATGTGTATGAAGAAAAAGCCGAGCTTTAACTTTCCGTTCAGAAATTAGATACATCAGAAACGTTCGGGATATTAATACAAGGCTCACAACTAAACGTAGGCCTTAAATTAGATGATGGCTCTGGTGGTGAAATTGTGTGAATATTCAGCTTCGGATGGTTTGGGGTTACCTAAGTTGGACTGGTTTCTGGACTGAAGCTTCGAGTTTCAAAAATGTTGATTTTTAAAACTCGAAGCTTCAGTTAAGAGCATCACGGAATGGTTTGAACAAATTGACACAGATGAGCCCCGTAAGTTTGGGATCCAATTGCGAGCCTACGATTCTTGTCCAATCCTGCGAGTTAAGTTCGTATTAGGTGGAAATAATAGATAACATTATTTATAACTAACTTTCTTACTTTATAGATAAATAACGATGATTATTATAGAAACACTCTAAAATGCATTAGATCCTATCATAATATTTCATCCAAATAACTCCAGCCCACAGAGGTCTACCGTTGGAAATGAGTCTCCCCCAAACATAGACCGGGTTCACAGCTCTCTTCTTTTCCGATCCACCGGTTCCCTACGACCTTGACCAGTTCGACGGCCCACGAAGCGGTAGGTCGACCCACTCTCCACCGTCCGGTGCGCATTAATAATACCAACGATAACAGCACAAAAGACAATCCCACTTTTCACACAACACAACGCCCACTAATGGATAGTTGAAACCGACGTGTAATAATAACACTAGTTACCATGCGATGCGTTAAAAATTCGTTCGTAAAACACACGTACAGAACGGATATCTCAATTGTACATGTACAATATCGAGTGTACATGTACAATACAATAAAAAACTAGCGTCAATCTAGTGAATTAACACGTCACGTCCCAGTTGGCGCGTAATCGTCGCGCTGATGATATCTCTGTGTTGAAATTCGTTCTGCTCTTATCTATTTCTATTTCACCTCATCATCATCATCATGCGTTTTTAGGCCACACAGTCCACGTTATACGTTTGGGTACCAGCTATCCTATCGATGGATAAGAGTGACGGATAGTTGAAACGTAAAAATACCAATGAGCTGTCAGGAAATTGTTGCTATTGCGAAAGCAGTCGCGGAAACATCAAAACATTGTAAGTTATAGGAAATAAATGTAAATAAGTCTGTCTGTTTATAAATACCAATTAAGTGCGATCGAATTCAATCAGAATTATGTTAATAAATTTTATTCAGACAATTAAGAATAGGAAGCATAAAACTACTTCAAATGAAAGCGACACTTTTAAGTTGTTGCCAACTGCAATATTTTTTAAAATTATTATTATAATTATGACGTCAGTAGCCTTAGCGCGAATCACTAGCGAGTAAGTATTCGTATCGTAAGCGTAGCAATTTGTATGCGTAAATTAGTTCTATTTACGCCCTCTAGGGGCGCTTGTACAATTTTCATACAAATTTCTACGCTTACGATACGAATACTTACTCGCTAGTAATTCGTGCTAAGGCTACAGGTATCTTAGGCGGTCAGCAGAGAAACAAGACAGCGATAAAATTAAAGTTACGCTAAGAAAGAACCCTTACTATCTCTATTCGCTAAACTATGCGTTTGACAGGTGTGGGAACTGTATCACTTGATTTAAATGAGGTCCCTTTATTCGCCTATCGCTTTTCACTGGTAGAACAACATATTCCAGTGTAGAACAGCGGCCGCGGCCAGGTCAAACAGAACAGAACGAAATATTAATTTTCATTGTGCTCATAAATTCTCACAAGTTGACTTACACACAAAGAGCTTTTTTACACTATCATACTTGTTCGGCTAACGAGGTCTTGGCAAAGAAAAAACATGTTATATCCGCTTATGTTTTGTTACATTTATTTACAACAATATAGAGTGAATAATAATCTTTAATTAAAATTAATAATTTAAGGTTAATAATTTTTATTTAATGCAGTTACCAATATTACATATAAGTATATTAATAAAATCAGTACCGCAATTAAATTGATTATGCTTTTTCTAGGCACGTATAGTCCATCTTAGGATGGGTCCATCGGGCGGGATCGCGGCCAACCGCTTGTTCTGGATTTTCTTACATATATCTAAATGAACTTATACCGGCGACTTCGTTCAGATGGAAAGTCAAGTAAGAAAAAAATTACTTACATATCAAATCATAAAAAATCAGTTCAACAATGTTTCCTTAAAAGCGTAAACAAACCTACGGACGAATAAGAGTTACTTTAGCATTTATCGTATTTTAATTAATATAATTGTGTATATAGAAAAATAAATATGTACATTTATATTAAGTTAAACAATATTATTATTCATGTATCAGTACGTTAGGTCCCTCACGGGGTAGGCAGAGGGCGCCGAATGCCAAATATGCAAATAACAACCACTTAGACAAAATATAGGCAACATTACAAGTGTGATGTTACGTATACAATATTAATATGCGATGGACAGAACATTAATAATCGATAACATTAGTTAGCGCCTGTTTAACTACGAAGTATATGAAGTACATACATACATATTTAATTAAACCGTGTTACGCGGCAGAATGCGTAATGAGCCCGCAGCCGTCGTGCGCGGTTCGACTCAATATCAATTTCACACCAATCTTTCACTGCGATCACTTACAGCACACTTCACATTGGTGGTAACGCAGGTCCCAGTATTTAACATAACATCACGCGTGTATTTCTGGCGAAGGCGAATTTCTGAAGGGGTAGCCAGTGGAGTGTAATATGATCCAACGAATCACCAGTAACGTGACTCGTGCCACAAAATGCGCTTTTCAAATTTAATTGTTTATTTTCGAAAACTCTATTGTACTTTAACCCTTTGCACCTGAACCATTTTTTAGTATGGGTATAGCTACCCGACAGTAATTTTATTAAAAAATTGTAATACATCAAACATAAGAATTTTAAACAATAGTAGTTTATTTACATACTACAAACATGAATAGGATGGCGCCTGAGAGGCGCCGTTCGGGTGCAAAGGGTTAAACGATCATGTGTTTTTATTTCAGAGAGCAACAAAAATACTTTATGCAACGAGATATTATCAGCAGTTATACTTCACTATACACATATTAATTTATTGCAGGTCGTAACCCAAGTTAAATCTTGTATACGACGTTAGTTTTGAATGAGATAAACGATACTACTATCTGGCAGGTGTATTATCCCTAAGGACTAAGGTGTGACGTCATAAGTCCCAGTGTCATAGTGTTGTATAGCGGGTGGTGTCGTTACACTCGATAAATGTCCTCCAGGCAAATGGAATTGGAGGTTTCACTTCGTTCATAACAAAACTTACAACGTAATATAATTTATTCAACTGAAATTGTAAAACTGACTGGCAAGTTAATCGAGTGTTGCAAGTGCGACTGCTGATCGAGAGGTGCCGTATTCAAATCCCGGGAGGAGCACTATTGGATTTTTCTAAAGTATTCTTACATTTTCGAGTAGAAATGTCTAGTAGTGACTCGGAGTCTCGATTTGTGTCCGGTGTATGGCATTAGGATCACCACCTATTTCATAACGGAACGTAAACGTAACTAGTTAAACGTGGGTGTGTAATACTGTCCTCTGCCTACCTGTTCTGGGATGACAATAACTTTTCATTCAACTGAAGTTGTAAAATTAACAATTAATTACGTGTTCTATCTATACTATACAATGTGAAATAATGAATATTTTCCCACGTCAACCGTCTCTGCCTTGCTAGTACATTATTAATTGAATAAGATAATTTTATAGTATACTATATACATGTATATTTCATAAAGAAAAGATATAAAGAATAATATAATTTTCTACATTACAACCTCTACAATCTCAGCTTTATATATATATACATATATCATTTATATCCACTTGTCACGATTGTCTCATTACTATGCCACGATCGTTGAAATGATGCGAATTAATAAAAAATTCAGCTAACCTTTCCACGTGATGTGCGTACCTGAAGATGGGAACCTAGACAGAGGCGCTATTTCACATACTCATACATACATACATACGTACATACATAATGAATTATTTCAAACGATCTGCGCTCAGTAAAGCAAACGTTTGTTGACTGCTATGGGAAAATGTTCATGAATGTTACCGTATTTTTGAGTGTTGGATATAAGCTGTTATTATTACGTAAAAATATGTATTATAAAGTCGCGATAATGCGAGTTGCCAGCAAACTTTATAATTATAGCAAACAAACAGAAAAAACTAGACCAATTCGCATTGAATAATATAATTTATTTCTACTTACTAAGACCTATACTAAAACTATCGTTTAAAAATAGTTTTTCACAATGTTCGGGAGTTCATCACAGTGTAATAAGATGTTCATCTTCAAAAATCATTCGGGATCTATGTATATCATACACTCTCAGCTGCCTCCGAATTACAAACGAGGCAAGTCACGATCACCTACCATAACGGGATGAAATGCATTGAAAACGTGCTATGAAATTAATATACGGACGTTTGTCATTCGAAAATATACCTTATTTCAAGACGAAAAGGCTAATTGAAGTTCAATTTTGCATATTGTAAGGATACAGATGCATCCGGCCCATGCAGGTGCACAAACACCTTGAGAAGAGACACGGATAAAAAAAGGATCAGACCAGCTGTTCTGATTTTAAATATATAACAGGCATGAATGTTTCGAAGAATGAAGTCTACATTCGGCGTATAAAAGGAATTCCTCCCTTTTGTTTCAATGTATGAGGTAAGTAAAACGACGTGAAGTTTTACACACGAATAGGAGTTGTTTAAGGTTTAGTCCTTCAAAGTTCATTGACATCCTTTTTGGAATGGCAATACAAATGCATATTGATTGTTATAAGCGGTATATATTTTTGCAAAGGAGAGGGAAGTAAAATATAGTTATGTAGGGATTTCATTGAAAAAATATTGTCACCGAAGCAATTCAAAGTTTAGTAAAAGTTGTTAAGCTAATGCCATACTATTTAAAGAGTAAAAATTTTCAACACTAATCAATATATTATTGTTGTATGATTATCATCAGTATTTATTGCAAAAAATCAAGCATTTATTTAATACATTTTATTGAACTGATTATACGAGTAGTACATAAAATGGTATATAATGCGCACGAACAAATGTCGAAGAAAACAAAATAAAAATTATAACTTTGTAACAGTTGAAGTGAATAAAAATAGCTAACAAAATTATTTTTATAATACAACAATAAAAATTAACATCACTGTAAAAAAATTCACGGTCGTTTTTTACACCGACCTCTAGCGGATTTTGCGTTAACAAAGGCATCTTTTGTTCAACGCACACGCGACTGATGATAAAGGTTAAATATTAAGAACATAACTCGATCTTAATTAAAAGCCTTTATTGCAATGCATCAAAGTGCAATATGGCATAGCAGTTGCTATCAGAGCTATGTTTGGAACATTATTCTTTTCACGAGTGTGGGTGTAATTACATTCGGTACAAAACAAATTGATTATTCATCGTATAAAATAGTATAAAAATTTATTCTTTCACAACAATACGATGATGGCCTTACCGAGATTATAAATAGGTCTATATATAAATATCTATTGTTGGTTTTGTGAATAGACGAATATAGCATACAAAATATATTTAGTGTCATATTAGGGTGTGGTACGCAGAGATACTATTTATTATTTATTTATTTACACTCTTTATTTGTACACCAGTATAAAATTACATATATGGACACAAGTATCTATAAATTCTAGGTATATGAAAGGCGGTCTTATCACTATCAGAGCAATCTCTTCAAGGCAACATTCAGGTAGACGAATGAAATGAATGAAAAAAATGAATAGAGGTACTACAGTACAATACGGGTTCTATTGTAGATAATAGTGTTATCTGAGATTGAAGAGTGATAATGGTAAATATATTATCATAGTATATATGAATAAATTAATTTCTCCGCCAATCAGCATAGAGCAGCGTGGTTGAATATGTTCCCAGTCTCTTAATAGTTTCGAGAGAGAAAAGTGCGTAGCGGTGTGAGTGGTTAAGAAGAGTTACAACCTATATATTAACATCTATAAATATATTAAATGTAACATGTTATATTAATATTTATACATTTGACTGGCCCGTTGGCGCAGTGGTTAGCGAACCTGACTGCTGCGCTGGGCGTCGTGGGTTCGATTCCCACCCAGAATAAATATTTGTGTGATGAGCACAAATATCTGTTCTGTGTCTGGGTGTAAACAAAATATCTATATAAGTATATATTTCTATGTATATATGTAGTTTATCAGCCGTCC
>DWEH01000665.1:0-10959 GCA_018245815.1 Apyrrothrix aesculapus | reverse complement strand
ATGCGCCTATATAAGCCCTTGCCAGCCATTTGTGTGTCATTATTTGAATGTGATTAAAAAGTATTATCGTTACTCTGACCGTTTTATTATTGTTCTTAACAATATCAAATTTTCAATATTTAATATTTAATAAAATAAAGAGCACTAGAAACTATTATAATTAAAAAGTTTATAAGACGAATATTTGACTGCCTCGTTGGTCGAGTGGTTGCAGGCGCGACTGCTGATCAAGAGGTCCCGGGTTGGAATCCCGGGTCCAGGTACTATTGAATTTTGGTAAATTAAAATCAAACTTAATTTTTCTAGTCAACATTTCTACTAGTGACTCGAAGTCTGGATTTCTGCCCGGTGTATGGCAATAGGATCACCCTCTATTCCATAGTCGGACGTAAACGTAACTGGTGAAACGTATGAATGTTTTACACTCCACTGCCTATCTCTTCAGGGATTACAGGCGTGATGTTACGTTCATTATTGCGATATCTCCATTTAATATGAAGTTGTTACAGTTTTAAGAAATATCGATTTTTATAAGAATTACGTATTCAGTGACGGTCAACTATATGTCGCTTGCTATCGCGGTACTAACCCAGATAATTATATATTTTAGCCACAAACAGGGAAACGAATAACATTCGTTTAACATTAACAAAGAAATTTTGTTAACATAGCACATTTTTGTTTCCGATATTTTTTTTTGTTTTTTCCCTGCACATAATATGATTGTTAATACAATAAGCAACGCAGACGAAGTCGCGGGTGCCAGCTAGTACTATTGAACTTTACAGCCAACTATTTGTCCTGGTTAAAAATCGGACATACACCCCGTCTTAGCTATTAGTCACTAACCACTGAACCAATGGCTTGTCAGCAATTGCAACACGATTCAGATAAGATATGGAAAATATGTTTCCTGTTAAATGTATTTACCTGACTCAAAAAATATCTTTGTGCTAATTGACATGTCGATCCGCTGTTCCGTTGCGTCAAATAACAAAACAATCGAACGGAAACAAACAATTCAACGACCGAACGACAAAACGTATTAACGATCTAAAGATTGATGAAACGAACGAAAGACTAGTTTACTTTAATGTTGTTAAGAGTCTTAGTAAAGTGTTATTAAAATACGCTGGAGTAAATGCAAATACATAGGAAATGACACGTGTAGTGTGCCAAAGACCACAAACAGACGTAAATTATATTTTATTATATATCGTCACGCGGGGTCCGTTACGCGGTAGGCAGAGAGTAAGAGAGAGTTGTGCTCTCATTAGAATCGGTTCAGCGGGTTTAACCCCTTACCACTTCTTTGTCGAGTGTGGTTCGACATTATATGTAGTAACGCAATTTTTAAAAATAATTTAAATTACAAATGTATACTTGGTCTTTTAAATACTTAATATATCTCATTCTGAATATTCAGAATACGCAAAATACATATATTTCGTCAAGTTTCGCCTTTTAGGTAATAAAAAAATTACGAGTTCCAGGGGTTAAGGTAACGACGTAGGAGACAGGCAGATAAGATTTACTTTCACATTCGCAATTTTAACATTGTATTGTTTGCCCTATAGTTTTACTTGCGATATAAATCTTGCCTAGTTTTAATAATAAGCATTGGTAAACTGCGATTTAATTTGAGATTAAAATATATATTAAAGTTTCGTATTATCTGTTTGAAGGTTGGGAAAGGAGATTTAATTAAAGGAAATCAAGATTTTAATAGACATTGTTATAGCCGTTATTATTATTTTGACCATTCTTTATTCCACTGGCCTGTCGATGTAGAGGTTAATAACTTACGCTACGTTGGGGTTGTGGGTTCGAATTCTGGTCAAGACGAATATTATATTATAAATAGTATTTATTTCTTAGATGTAAAGGAATATGTATAAGTATATACGTAACATCACGCCTGTAATCCCCGAAGAGGTAGGCGGAAGAGTGTAGAACACTCCCGCGTTTCACCATTTACGTTTACATCCTAATATGGAATAGGTGGTGAGTCTATTGCCATACACCGGGAACAAGTCCAGACTCCGAGCCACTACTAGAAATTCTAATTTTTGAAAAATCCAATAGTACTCGACCCGGGATTTGAACCCAGGACATCTAGATCGGCAGTCGCACTTGCAACCAACACGACCAACGAGGCAGTCGCAGGCATATATCTACTTTAGGTGTAAATGAATACAACACTATAAATCTTCATGTACATTGTTAATTGCGATAATCTATTTCAAACTGCACTTTGCCCCTTCGGGTGGTGGTTGGTTGCATTTGTAACAGCAATAATATCAACTATGTGATCCATTTCGCAAACCTCTACAATGTACGGGTTTAAAGAAATTATTATCTCATTAATGACTGTAGTTTTAATTTTTGTCAAGAATGTATGGAATGATCGTTAGTGTATAAATCACGTATTATAAAGTGTTAAATGCTTTTTAACGGAAAATATCTCAATGACCCAATCACCTTTTGGATCGGTGAGATTTTCTCTGACAAAGTTTATACATATTACTGAATCCAAATTAAATGTTGGGCTTCAAATATTCATTTTCTAATTTCTTAGAAGACCATACGCACAACATGATATAATCATGCAATACTTTAAATTTCAAAATTTCAACCCACTTGATTGTCTGTGCTTAATTAAATGTCGGAAATCTCGACGCTTCTCTCAATATATATATTTTTTACGTTTGCTGTCTTGTTTTTTACAGTTAAATGCTTTGCCGGTGATTTCTTTTCTTTATAATCTATGTTTCTGTTTTATTCTCGCTTTTTTGCTGTGCTCTTGCACTTCCGTTTCCTTAATTAGATACATCTTTCATTTATTACACATTCTTATGTTTGTCTGTATTTATGTTAGTCTGGTCCAGTCTGTTGTTATTATTACATTTCAATAATAATAAACTGTTTAAATTTTAAAGAAGACTTGACTTGAGCCCGTTTTTTATATTATTAGTATCAAGATTCTGCTAAACTTTCCACGCTATCGTTGAAAATTTGTCATTAGGTAATTTAGTATTTTTGTTTGTGTGAATGCCATTCAACCATTACTTGCGTCTTTATATGGCTCGATTACCCCTAGATCAAGCGGTTTAGCTAAGTGATTGCGTGCGCGGCCAGCTTTCTGATAGCGGACGCCTGTTGGTTTGCCTTGAATGGACGATTTTCGGCCTGTCACATGATTCTTAATTGTTTTACGGGGTATATTAAACGTCTTATCTGCTTAATTTGCAATTGATATGTCTGATATAACAGGTACAACTGTACATATTTTTAATTTTGTATTCAAAAGATATTTCTTTTTTTTTGCAACAATGAACCACCTGAAAAACAATTTAAATAAAATCATATTAAGGGGTTATAGCACAGTGTCCAGCAAAAAAAGTAAGCTTTTATGTCGAACCACTTCAAAAATGTCGCCTTAGACCGTATAAATATCCCAACACGAGCTAACGATACTAGCAATCCATATTCTTTCAGTCCTGTCCCCATTTAAACATTCACAAATGTTCTCATTAACAACTTAGACTAACTGGTTTAACCGGCACTAAGGCGATTATCACACGGCGCCGCGCGCCGCTGCTGTTGGTGGTTCAGCAACGCTGCATCTCCTCTGCGGCGGCGAGTTACATACGAGATACCGCATTTTTGCGGGGTTCGGTGCCGTGAGGTACGCGTTGGTCGGAGTGGTCGAATACAATCCGCGCTCCCGCGGGGACGGTCACCGCCAACAGCATTGGCGCGCGGCGCCGTTTGACAATTGCCTTACAATCTTGTTCGAGATCCGTAGCAGATGTCCAATGTCGTATTTACGAAGAATAGAACGAGAGGTATTGAAAATACATGTAAACTAAGTACTTATCTTATTGGTTTGTCACAACACGTTACAATATTTTAATATTTATGTCGCTTACTGACACGGGGTCATCTCTGATCACATATAAACGACACTAAAAATAAAATGGGGGATATATCCACGTTAAGGTGAACAAAGCCATCTTACGATTGGGAGATAAAATTGTGTTGTGGTTTTTAAAGACGTTGTATAATGTCGTTAATTGTACTAAACACATTAATATTTGATGTTTTGAAGGTAGGACCGCTTATCCCACTTTACCTTATATAGTTTGTGTATCTACATTTCTGCAGCATCCTGGTGGAGAGGAGGTCCTGCTGGAGATGGCCGGCCAGGACGCCACCGAGCCTTTCGAGGATGTCAGTCACAGCTCCGATGCTAGGTAACTCAGTACTTCTAAAAGCCTTCTGATGTTTAAAGCCGTCTAATTTTACAGGCCCGAGGCTAACGGGCACCTGTACCTAATACCAAAATATATACTAACGAACGACTTGAATGGATCTGAAGATAATAACATATTATTGTTTAGAAATATTTAATGTAACACTTAAGGGCTTGTTGGTGCCAGTTAAGAGTACTTCACAAAAGGTTCACGAGTGGCACTAAGTGATAGTTGTAATCACTTAACTGGCGAAGTGGTAGGTAGGTATTATCATGGGATGATTTAACATTTCGCTATCAGATCCCAAACTAGGCGGAGCCTGTTCTATGGTGACTCGATAGCTGACAAATTACATATATATTATGTATTTTTCTAAATAAATTAATGCCTCGTTGGTCGAGTGGTTGCCAATACATCGGCTGATCGAAAGGGTCCTGGGTTCGGTTCTCGGGTCGGGTACTATTGGATTCTCTAACTTAGATTTTTTAGTTGAAATTTTTTGTAGTGGCTCGTAGTCTGAGTTAGTTCCCGGTGTATGGCAATAGGCTCACCACCTATTCCATAGTGGAACGTAAACGTGACTGGCGAAACGTGGGAGTGTACTACACTCCTCTGTCTACCTCTTCGGGGATTACACTCATCTTCGTACCTCTTGGGCGATTACAGACGTGATGTTACGTTACATTGTTACAAAAATGTTTTGTTACCCAAATACAGAGTCACTACTCGAGATCGTTGCACAATTATTAGTCTTGGGTGGGAATCAACCCACAAGCTCCAGCCCAGCAACTAAAGTCACCTAGGGGTCAATCAAAGTAATGTTGTAAAGCGATAACGGAGACCTATGATGATAGGAAATAGGCGAGATTTGTGTAAAGATATTAACTCGAACAGTCGCCATATTTCAGAGCCCTGATGAAGAAGTACAAGATCGGCGAGCTGGTGGAAGCGGACCGCACGCAAAGCAAGACCCCCTTCTCGCCGCAGTGGAACAACGATCAGCCGCAGGAGCAGGGCAAGTGCGTAATCGCGTAGACCACGCCCCCACACCATCACTCCGCTGTATTCCGTTCCATAACTAGTCTAGTACCCGAAGCGGTATGCGTGTTACTCCACTCTCAGAACTAACATATTACGCAGAGCTTGCCAAATAACGGTTAATACCTTCAGTAGTTAGTGCACGTCACTCAGCACCGGTCGTGAAAACTTCACACATGCTAGTCACACTTTTCCCCAACAAATCCCACACAGCGGAGACGCTCGTTTTAACACAGTAGAAAAGCACGCGCAGCTCGCGTGAGCCGCGCGGCCGCGACCTTCCACCCCTCTATCGCGGTCTGTACCGCCCTACAATAATACCGTTTCATCCGACGTGCACTATCCACATGTTATTTTCATCTGCTGCGTGTAAGTTGTAACAACTTCACGAGACACGACAGTTCACAAACGTAGATTCGATTAGCCGGCTCAATATTTACTACAAGAGCGTGTTAGTAATGGTACGGTCCATTCTAAATCCCACGCATAATCGCTACTTGATATTTAATCGTAAAATAACTCTGAATGTAACATGTAAATATTGTTGTCATAATATTATATACACATATACACACATTATTTACATACTAGTATTAGCCCGCGGTTTCGCTCGCCCAAAAGACGATATAACAATACATTTCAATAGACCATACTTTTTTGTTAACCAGAGTATACATCTAAAATTTCAGATGTATGACTTCGAAAGTTACAAAATTTCATAAAATTTTTCAACCCCTACTTTACTCCCTTGGCTGTAGTATATCCAAAAACCTATAAACACATAAATCAACCGAAAGCATAAATCTAAAATTTCAGGTGTATAGCTTCCAAACCGACGAAATTTCATAAAATTTGTCATACCCTATTTTATTCCTTTTGGGGTAGAATTCCCGAAAACAAATAAACACATTAATCGTTCTTTATTTATCGAGAGCCTAAATCGAAAATTTGAGGTGTGTAACTTGCAAACCGACGAAATTTCATACAATCGTTCAAGCCTTACTTTAGCGTCTTAGGGTTGGAATTTCCAAAAATCCGTTCTTAGTGAGCGTCTACATCGGACAATGAAAAACTGCTAAATATCAAGTTATTCCGGTGCATAGATTTAGAGATGTCGTGATGAGTCAGTGAGTGGTGAATCGCTTAAATATATATACATTTTTCTCCCTGTTAGTGCTTGTTATATAATGATAAAGCTAACATTACGTTTCTTAAAGTCGCTGTAGTAAAGTGATATAATATTATATAATGCGGGTCTATTTTGCTAAATCTACGCAAACTGTCTGCACTCAACAGTCTGTGATATTACCTATAATAAATTTCTAATACACGATATAGCTGACCAAAGCAAACAGTGTACTTTTGAACAATGGTTCCAAGATGTAATTTAGTGATTATATATTTATACGTAATTTATATATTCTGAATTTAGACCGACATTATAATAAAGCCGATTTTACTTACATTATTTTTGTACCTATGTAAATAAATATTTTATACTTTATAATTACACTGCGCACATTCATTGTTATTTATTATTATTACTCGCAGAAATTAACTACGCACTTCCCTATGATGACGTAATACTAACTGTATCTAAGTCGTATGTTTAATTTTATCATATTTTGAAATGTATTTCGTGTGATAAAACCTCCCAAACGCACATATGTAACGGTAGCTAAGTTACTGCCCGTACTGGAGTGATTGGTGGGCGGAGTTAGTCGGCGGGAGGGGAAGGGCATTCCTCGCGAGTGCCAAGTTGATTTCTGCGTCCTGCACCTCAGTATACATAGATACACAGTTACCCATTCAATTTATTGTTGAATCACGATTAGCTGATGTTTTAATCGACACCAGCTCATGGCTCTGTGTATTGATTGAAACCACTTCGTCATCACGTATATTTCATTTGGACTTACTTGCGTTACCAAGAACTGTGATTATTTTGTAGATCTGCTTTTGCAATGTATTTTCGATATAATTATCTGCTAGTTGTTTGAAAACTACATCTCAATAAATTATAAAAAATATATATTTATGTATCGACTGAAATGCAATAAAAATTTTGAACTGACAACTATATATTTAGACTATTACTGTGACGTGTGGCGGCGCGTTCTAAAGGGCGTTAGGAAAACTATAACACATGGATGCTCGAATTGTAATTAAGTACTTAATATAACAATTATACTTACAAACGTTGCGTGCTGAAAGATCTCGTTTTATGACTTAAATCTAACAATCACAAATCTAGGTATTACGTCGTGTGCCTGAAGCTTGTTAGATTAGATGGTAAGCTATTGTTGCACTGAACAATACTGTCAAAGGCTGGGCTGTAATATTTTGTTTAGCTGTAGAACGTAGAAAAGTTTTCTCGAAATATGTAGAGCTTACGGTCTTTAGGAAATATGTTAATATATACTTATTTATAAGTATAATTTTCAAATGTATTGTATCCAATGTTAACAAATAAAGCACATATAACAAACATACGCTTGTTATTTAGCAAAAAACACCTCTTTTTTTTTTAAACAGTTTTCATTCATTTACCAGACCCATGTGCTTTTGTTTGACCCGTTTTTTTTTTATTAACATTGCAGTTATTTTATTTGTCCCGAAACACCTATTGTGTAAAAACAACAGATATCAAACTGTTTAAAAATTTTCCATGTTCAACCAACCATTTTTTTTAGTCATATATATTTCGATAGATGGACATGGCTACCCATATAATTTGTAGAACGTTTTGCAAACCTGATCTTTACCAGCGATTAGGTGTGATGTACATTGGTGCTGAAAACGCAATGTTGCGATGGACAGAATTTCATACTATATACTATGAAAAGTAAAAAAAAACAAGAAAAAAACAACGTTCTCTGATAATTTATGTAACAATTTCAGTGTGCGACATTCCTCAGTTATGCCATGTTTGTTTTTTGTCTATTACTGTGTATATACGACGGAGACAGCCTGCTATTACTGATGATAAAATTGGCGGCAGTTCGTGGAGTGCGTGGATCGCGCCGCTGCTGCTGGGCGTGGCCGCCACCGTGCTGTACCGCTACCTGTTCGCGTAGCGCCCCACGCTCCGCCTCCGCCACGTGACACGTACTGTGAGAACAGTCTTACAATTACAACCGGTAGCCAAAGAGAATGGTCACATTCCAATCAAACAAGCATTCATTTGGCCAATCTCACGTTCAGTGAATGGCTCCAACTGTCATTACTTGTGTTGCAAACGTCACAGGTGCGTTGCACTGGCCCGTCGAAGTATATAAGCCCCAATATTTAAAAAGCTTAACTGACTGGCACCTATTGTAAATATTTTCCACTGGTTCGAATTTTGATGATATGTATATATGTATGTATTTGTTTATACGTCATAAAATGTTTCTTGTCAATCAAAAGTTAAGCTTTGGGTGAGATAATATTATTTTATTAAACATATAACTTACGTTTGAAAGAATATTGTTCAATAAATGTAATAGCACAAAACAAAACAAGTTGACAAACATATTTACGATAAATGTAAGTTTAAATATTTGCTCCGTCAATAAAATCAGTAATAAAGCATTTTTATGAAGTTTGTCTTATATTAATTTTTAAGTTTCATAATGCTGATAAATTGTAAAAATTAACTAAATGTGTATATTCGTAGGTGTCAAAAACTACTATGGTTAAGAAAATTTTTCGATTTGCATTTAATTTGAGAGTATCCAGTGCTTCAATGTCAGTACACACATTATAATTATTATAGCGCGCGTGTATACTGGCGGTATGGTACGTGTATACCGTCTTCATACTTGCTGGAAATTACGATGGATGTAGAAATAATTACATATTCAATGTAGTTGTTTGTAGTAAGATAACCAAGACTGGAGTAAATCCATATGCCAGTGTGACTACCGCTAGCCAGTCGCTACCTACCACAGTCCACCACTATACCAATGTATTTAATTGTAAAGCTAAATTATCATTTGTACTGAATTGTGTGCAATGTTTTAGTTTGATGTCAATTTCAATTCTGTTTTGCCATGATATACTTGGCACTTGCACCATAGGCATTGCAACTTTCATATGTATGTTATATGAACTTTCATATGTATGTTATATGAACTTTCATATGTATATTTGAAATTGTTTGGATTTTTTATGCTGGTGTTATTTTAGCTATTTTATATCTAAGTAGTGACCTGAATAGATTATAAATATTTTGCAGCACACTCAAATACCTCATATACATGTAATTCCAAGTCCATAATTTAAATGAATTGTCGGTTTACATATGCTTGTTCCTCTGGACCACAAATAAAAAGAACTTATTTATTAGATTTGTTCTGTTTTTTCACTGATTGACTTGGGCTATTGGGCTGTGTGATCAATGGATGTAGATATGATTTGTACTGAATTGGTTAGATGTATTTTTCTGGTTTTTGAGTGTTTTTTTATTTTTATTTTTGGGTTACTAGAGGTATTAAGCTAAGCATATACTTTTAAGTCAATGAGGGTATTTTGGTGCTGATTCTCCTAATCACCCAATCATGGAAAGGTGTGTTGTCAATTGTACAGTATTTACATGTTAGTAGCTTGCACAAAATAAAGTGTTTAATACATCCGATTGTAGTATTCACTGAGTGTACACATGTACCAGTGTTTAATAACACTTGGTGTGTTTGTAAATGCTGCAATAATATATTTTTAAATACAACATACTGAAACAATATGATGAAATGTGTGGTGTGTCTACTCAAAGTGTACAAACTGAACATAGTATGTGTTTCATAGATCTAGTTGTAATCACCTTACATTATTTAAATATATATCGTAAATAATTTAAGACATGTTGCAGGGGCGATATGTTTTGCCACGAGCTGTTATCAATAAATACGTTATTTCATATTTCCTTGTAAATCTGCAATCAAATGGTGTGCTAAATGCATTATATTTTATATTTGTTTTGATAATGGATCAAAAACCATCCCAGCCTTTGTTTTGTAATGTGATTTATATAAACAACATGATATTATTTATTAGTCTTTTATTTGTGTATCTCTTTAAGAATTCTTCACACTGTACATGTAACAACATATGATAATAACACAAACTCGATATATAAAAGAATCGTAAATTATAACAGTTAATTAATTTGCTATGCTATTAAATTTATCAATATACCTTTGCTTTAGAAAATCAATTGTTTAATTGCTCTAGAAGTAATTGTTAAGTTAGCCATAACAGGAAACACATATTTCTGCTCCCTCAGACCTGGAAACAAACAATATATCACTAGCTGAAACATTTGGATGCTAAATTCATTAATTGAATGTAAACAACATAAACTAGTGGTGATATTAAAGAGTGGTAACAAGTGTGACTGCTGATTGGTCCAGGGTTTGATCTCCAGGTCGGTACTATTGAGCTTTACCAATTTAAAATTCCTAGTAGTGGCTCGGAGTCTGGATTTGAGCCTAGTGTGTGGCAATAAGCTCACCCATATTCCACAGTGGGCTGTAAACATAACTGGCGAAATGTGGGAGTATACTACACTCCTCTGCCCACCTCATCAGGTATTACAGGTGTGATGTTGTTTGTTTGCAGTCATAATAAAAGTGAATGCACTCTAATAATCCATTCCATTTGTTCATAATGAATGCAAACATACCCA
>DWEH01000664.1:0-10972 GCA_018245815.1 Apyrrothrix aesculapus | reverse complement strand
GCTCGCGGCCGGGCGCGGCGCGCGCGGCGGCCAGCGCGGGCGGCGGCAGGCGGCCCTCCATCACGTGCAGCCAGCGCCGCAGGCAGCGCAGCTCGTGCGCCGGCTCTGCGGGGCGGCCTTCGCTTGTAACGGTTTACATCCAACTCGAGATAACCAATTACGATAAATCACTTTCATCTTAAGATTTTCATTGAATAAGTACGGACTCTAACTCCATAACATTGCATCTTGCGACATCGACGAATTCCACCCGAGACTCACCGACGGTATCGGAGCAGTCGCCATCTTTGACCAGCTGCTGGGGGCTCAGCAGCAGTCGGAGGCTCTCCCATTTCACGTTCAGATGTTCCATGCGCCAAGTCACCTGCGAATATGTATATACAATTCTCACTTGTTTCGTACAATTATTCTCGAATTCGCTCTTTTATTCATATTCATATTTATAGTGGCAAATTGACAGACGGACCCCCTGATGCTAAGTGGTTACCATTACCTATGAACATTTGCAACATCCTCTGCCTATAAATTACCTTTTCGTAACGTAACATCAGACCTGTAGTCCCCAAGGAAGTAGACAACGGAGTACAATACACTGCCACATTTCACCAGTTACGTTTAAATCCCACTATGGAATAGGTAATGAACCGAATGCCATACACCGGGCACAAATCCACCTTCTCCGCTACTACTAGAAATTTCAAATTAGAGAAACCCAATAGGATCCACCGGAGATCGAACTGAAAACCTCTCGACCAGCAATCGCGCTTGCAATCACACAACCAGCGGAGCAGTTAAATAAATAATAAACGAAATAGCTTTATTGTTCTTTACATCGAAATCTAGGCAATAAGCATCATAAATATATAACAAATTTATTTAAACAAACGTACCGCAACTTCATGAAATTAAATTCAAATTAACTATCCATATTAAGGTCCTATAAACATTATAGAAATATGAGAATTATGTTAACCGCCCTTAAGATAAGTAGAGCCAAACGGAGTGTTTGCACTAAGGTCCTGTTCAACCTGTGATATGTCGTTATCCATTGATCTCAGTAGTCACTTAGACAATCATCAGGTCTACTGGTCTTCTATAACCCATAGGACAGTCTCTCACCTCAGCGCTGGCTTCTGGTATGCGCTCAAGGATGGCGACGGCCTGTTCAATGAACTTCGCACGGCGAGGCTCCACCGCCGCCAGCTCTGACATGCGGCTCTGGAACAATTCAATCTCTTATTTAAAAACGATATTTCTACCGCAGACTAACGTAGAAAAAACTACATGCAGCCAGTAGAAAAGGTTTCATTGAATGCAAGAGTAATAAACTCCTGGAAACGAACCAAACATCAAATACTTAACAGTACACGTCATTAACAATACACGCAGAACTAACCTCAATGGTTTGGAATAACACAAGCCTCCTTAATAATTCCCGTTTCTCGAGACGAGTGATCGTTATTTGCGCCAGGAAGTTATTAAAAAGCGTTTAATTCGTCTGACGGTTTGCAAATAATTTCAATATCAATTAATAAACAAGCTATACAAAATTCAGAATGCCTAAAATATATTTTGGCGTATATTAATTAAATACATTCAGGTGGATCAGGTCAAATCTAAACACCGACAAAATAGTCTTAGGTGTTTATACATGGACTACATACATTCTAGAATAAAAAATAAAAGAGATTCCAAGTTTCCTAGAAAATATTGTACTGGTTGACTTTTTTACACATTGTATATGCTGTGCAGTTGCGAAATAGCCGCAATTACCCTGCCTGACTCAAAATTTAAGTCCTATTAATAAGCAACATCACGCCCGTAATCCACGAAGAGGCAGGCAGAGGAATGCACTACACTCCCACGTTCCACCAGTTATGTTTGCGTCCCACTATGTAATAAAGGGTGAGCCTATTGCCATGGGCCGGGCACTAATCCGGTCTCCGAGCCACTACTAGAAATACTAAGTTTTAGAAAAAATCCAATAGTACTCGACCAGGAATTTGAACCCAGGACCTCTCGATCGGCAGGCGCTTGCAACAAACACCATCGACGAGGCATTCAAATACATTTTTTTCGATTTTTAAACTTGCCTAAAACACCTCCTCAAAATTCGTCGCCAGCTCTCGGACTACGAACTTAACCATGGCTATATTAAAACCAATCAGATTTTCGAAAGTCATCACATTTGTTGGAAGTGATAGAGTTGTACCCTTGTTAAGGGTCCGCCTGTGTTACACCCGTCTCTGACACTGAGCAGCAGAGCTGGCATTTCTGTACTCCGATAATAAGACGCGGGGTCATTAAGACCAAAGTCTATTTAAATTATTCATCAGAGAAATCCATATATCTCTGACCGAAATCAGATACAGACCGGTAACGATAGTGTATGTTTATTACCTATTAACCTTACTAACGGAACGTACGTTGCCCACTGCTATATTCAATTTATGACTAACGAGGACGTTGGCTATCAGTATTTGATACAAAAGTACCATCTAAGTCATTAAAATTGTTCTCCCCTAGATAGCTCTTATAAGAAACATTCATAGTGTTGTTGCTGGCTGCGGTTGGGCGCGAGGAGCTGAAGATCGAGCTCAGAGGCGTGTTATTGGAGCTTGTGTTCAGCAGTGGATGAAAACAGGCTGATGCTGATATTATTCTTAAAAATCCCCCAACTTAAGGGGGTTCACCCATGTGATGGGTTCAAAAACTCGTTTTTTTTTTCCATAAATTGCTTCCTTAACATGTCTAGAATACGGTGGCAAAGTAGTTTTTTTTTTAAATATGGTATTTTTAATGCAGTGCAAATTACGGTTAACTCACCATTCTCAACTTTCTGCTGGCCAAATTTTCTGGACTAGAATATATTTCCTCCTGGACGTGTGTGAGCCACTGGCACAGCTCGCTGAACTCGGCTATGAGCTGGTTGAGCGACCACTGCCGGTTGAAGCTGGCCGTGGGGTTGAGCAGGCGCGGGCAGCCGAGCAACGCGGACGAATTGTGCATCGTCAATTCGCCGTTTGCTTCCTGAAATGTAATAGTAATATTACTTCGGTGAAATATTTTTTTAATGTGGAAGAAGCACGCTAAGTCTGTAAGGATGGAGATATTTGGCACTCCGTGCTCTCTGCCTACCCCGTAAGGGACCCGGCGTGAGATGTATGTGATAAGCTAGCGTCTGGCCGCAATCCCGCCTTGTGGACATAGCAGATGCGTCCTGAGATGGAACACGTTTACCTAGGAAAAGCCTATTCACCCTTGCTTTGAGGAGACCTAGGTTATATGTATATGAAAACAAAGACGCTGGCAGAGCATTCCACTTTCCACGTTCCACAAATGCCCGGCGGACTACCTGATTACTACTACAGTTAGAGCTGCTGCACACGCAGGACTTTTGTCCTCGTATAATTTTTGACGGCAAAGAGTGAAAAAGACAAATATCCGCGACGCATCAGAAAATATCTCCTGGAAAGTTACGATAAATATTCTGATATTATGTTGTGTTGTACTGTATTGCGCTTGAAGTTAACAAAACAGGGGAGATGAATTTTTGAAGAAGATGATGTTTTGGGGGAAAGGAAACGTTGGGCGACAGCCAGTAAGATGGGCCGATGATCTGGTCGAAACGATGGGCCATCAGTGGGTTACAATAGCTAACAGCCGTGATGACTCGAAATCCTATGAGGAGACCTACACCCAGCAGTGGGTTTAAGAGGGTAGAAAAAGAAGATGTTTTGACCATGGCTATTGTTAAAATCGTTGATAATTGTGACTTACCTTGCGACACTCAGCAAGCGAAACAATTGGAGTCGCTGAATATTTACATTTTTTAAACTAAGATGTCAGACTGGGTGCTAAACAGTTTTGCTGACGTCGACGAAATTTTTCATATCAATTTAAACTAGCCTAAGTTTATGATTTGCGTTTATTTTTCTGTGCTTTTTTGGCGCCAAAACACTTTGAAAATATTAGTGATCAGCTGGTTCATAACATTAAAGTTGATTAATCTTTTAAAGTAACTCACATTGTGGTCTGGAATAATTTCGTTCCTCATGATTAATTTGTAGTAAAATGTTTATAACATAAACTTTCTAGTAGTGGCTCGGAGTTTGGATTTGTGCCGGTGCATGGCAATAGGCTCACCACCTATTCCATGATGGGACGTAAACGTAACTGGTGTAACTTGGGAGTGTACTACACTCCTCTGCCCACCTCTGCGGGGATTACAGGCGTGATGTTACGTATGTTTATAATGTGTTCACCTTGCAAGTGTCGATGATTTGATTGTCCATGATGTAGTCGTAGTGGTGCTGCAGCAGCGGCCACAGGTCGTCGCCGGCGCTGCCGCCGCTGGCCGCTGACCCCCAACTCCGACGCCACGCTTCGCGACACGGCTCTTTTCTGGAACATCATGTAATAACTTTATCAATAACATGTTACTGTCTGATAAAAGTAATACCGATAAAAGTGTCTAAATACGTCTAGTTATTAGATTTAATGTTAGTTAATAAATTTATAAGAATTAAATGTATATGTAAGTTGTATAATATTAAATGATAATATTTAATAATTTGTCGATAAGGATGTCGGACAAAAATATTTTCTTGTTTTATACTTTTCATAGAACGATTATTACAAAGCCTGGTTTTAGTATGCAAACTTATCTTTGATTTCTGTATTGTGCTATTTGCCACCGGTGGTCTGCACAAACTATTGTTATTTTAAAAATCCTATAAAAAGTGGGCACCATGCACCTACGTAGAGTAACACTGCAGTTTATAATGCTCATCGACAGAACACTTTTGTTAAGAGAGAACGTTTAAATTTTTCAAGTGTGAGTCATTGCATAATAAATAAAAAAAATAAATATTCAAGGAATGTAACCTTTTCTTAGTGAGGCTGTGGTATGGCCGCTCGAGCTGTTCGCTGACGCCACCAGGCGGCGCTGGCGCACTTCGTAGAGACGACAGCGAAAAGCTGCTTTTCATTGCTGAATTTTCAAAACCTGAAAGTTATAAAAATAGTTTTGTAACTATAAAAGGTTTGGAGGTAATAAACTTAAATGTATTAATATAAGTATTTTGGTGGTATTCTAAATACTATTTAGTATATTTTAAAGAAAACCTTATAAGATACGAAAAAAATTGATTACAAGAACTGTAACTCTATATTTAAAAACTCATGCAGTAAAAAAACATATAGTTAAAAATATAACGATCTAAATACTTACTCGTAGACATGATGAATCGTTTCTTTCAGGACCTTCTAATAAAATCGATTTAGTGTTAAATCAACATTAGCGTTTCCCGTAAGCGTTTGTACTGTCTCGTCACTTTGTACTTGATCAAGCTTTCCGGTTGTGTGCTTTACTCTCGTTGTAATACAGTCTAAATTGCTTCGTTTCTAAAAGAACTACTGCGACTAGATTCGTTAATAATATTAAAATTATTAGATTACAATAAATATTAGGCGTATCGATCATGTAATCTTGTAAGACTCATGAATATGATGCGTGTTTTGGGTGTTTTGGTGAGACGGTGTCGGTGGTCACATTTTGCGTTTCGAGCGTCCCCTCTTCTGTCTTTTCGCGTTCTATGCGCTTTCTCGGACCGGTCCTGGAAGGAGAGATAAATATTATTCTATAAAATGTCTTTTTAAATTAAACAACCGAAAACATAAAAATAAATATAAAAATATTAAAATAATTAATAACTTCATATTATAATCGTTATGACATGTAATATGTCTTAAGCACACCCAAGCCCTACAAAAACAATATGAATTAAGCCAACACCATACACCTACGTGGTAAAACGCGGTTAAACCTTAAGATTTCGTTCCGGACATCGATCACCGTTATTGTCATAAAAGCGTGAAGTTATAATATGTTATCATACCAAGTTGAATCACAAATCACGACACCGCATTTCATATAGACATCGTATCATTAGCGGGGCATTAAAACCTTCCTGCATCCGATCACCATTGTAACAGTGACATGCTTGATACGATTGTTGCACATTAAAACAAAGAACACACCTGTTCTGTGTTCGGAAATGATTGATGCGAGTCGCGAGTACACATTACAATCCCGCATCGAACCCGCGAAACATTAGCTTTCACCGAAACAAGAATCAATTGTTTTCTCCGAACGGCATCAAGGCAAGGGTGTACGGCGGCGGCGCGATGGAAAGCCAACATTGCAGGGTAATTTTCCTTTAGTTTCACACCAATTTGCCGATTTACAAGACAAATCGTCGAGACACGACCCACCAGCGCCGGGGGCAGCTCTTAAAATCCGCGATCGTGTACTAGCCGCAGAACAGTTGGCCAGGATACTTATCATATTTGTCTACGTCGTTAATAAAACATAAAGTTGTTTACAATGGGCAATAACGCCCCTCCCGGCGGAGAAATCCGGCTGAGATTTCTTTGCCATAAATGTGTGGTGTACTACTACTATGAGCAAAGTTTTAGCTTTCTAGGTCAAAGAGAAAATGAAGGGCTCGCCCCGAATATAGACGCCCCGATATATGTCGACACTATGTTTTAATATCATTTCATAGAATTTTGCTTTACGATTGATGGAACGTTTGATTTCAGTTTAAGGGGCTTAAGCTTTGTATATTAAGATCTGCTGCTGCCCACTACTTTGGAATTGAGGACATTAATGATATGATAACACCTACGTTTGAAAAGAAATTTAAATCCATAATCCATACAGCTATCTACATATGTACATATGCACAAGTTGCATTCGTTATAAATACTTGTGTTGCTGCTGACTGTATGTAATAAATTGACGAAATTGTGTATGGCAGCTGTGAACGATCACGAGTAAACTTTACAATTTAAACATTAACAAAAATCTTAACCTCACCAGTCAGTCTACTGTACATTTAGATTTTCAAAAACCATGCTCATTAGTTTTATGCCGACAAAATTGATATATCATCCTCCTTTTCTAAATTGTTTTACAATACAGCAGTGTACTTATCACAATGATTACAAAAACAGGCGTTGTTTAAACGAAGAAAGCTAAGGCATTTCTGCTACAACAATACCAGGCAATGTGCGTCAAGACTATACCCATAGTATTACCTGCGATAGGTATCGCTGGAATTTAACAGACAACGTTCTATAAATTACGACAATTTGCACTAGGCAAGCGACAGAAAATCGATCCTATTCAATAGATCGATCGCTTACCGATTACGAATCGCTATGGGCCGGATAAATTGCCAAGCGATCGACTATAATAAATTACAGTCGTTATATTCTCACTCGAGAATCAGGACGCAGAACGGAAGATGGCATCCGACGCCTCGATGGCACCGGTAGTGACATATCTAATAATAACGTGAGGAATAAAAAAGCCAATGTTCAACAAAGACGACTCGAAACAAAAGTATCTAACGTCCGCTACCCGTGAGCTTGAAGATTGATGACGATAGAATTGAACATAATGACACTATTGTACGAATGCAATTATTGATATGTGGAGTCGAGCCGTCTGTCGACAAAGTTATAGATTACAGTTTATTTGAGATAATTGTTATAGAAAGGAATAAACTGATAATAGTATTTATAACAACATCAGGCGAACCAATTCTAATGCGTAGATCACCGCAACAATGGCATTCTAGAACAATTTCTCGTCGTTATTTGGTACATGCACGATCACATTCCGATTTGATCCATATTACGGAAAGCATGTTCCGTGTTTAGCAAAACGTTTACTTTCTAATAACCCATGGATCACTTTGAGCGGATCAAATTGACCCCAAGAGATATTGTACGACAATATAATCTGTCTACTCCTAGTAACGGTAAGTGCACTTCAAATTTATGGCTCGGATAATGGCGGTACGTGAGCAGCGTCGCGTGGCGAAGCACTGTCGGCTGACAATAACGACAGTAATAATGTTGGAACTGTAATGAAACTTAGCTACTTGTAAATGCAAATGATATTTAGATGACAGAGAAGGTTTATTACATAATAATTCCACAGATTACGATTGATGATTATCATGGCACAAGTGTGTATACAGAACATTCCACTTAAGATTACTTAATACAGTACAGGATGGAAAGCTTAAAGCGATTTGGTCGTCAGATCAAAATAACAAAATGTACACGAGATTTCAACGAGAGATAAAGTTGTAGCACAAACGAAAACAACTAAAGACATTATTTACAAATCACACTTCAAAGTGATAAATGACTTATTTAATTCCAAGCGTGAAGAAAGTGAATTACGTCCCACAACATTTACAGCGATTACCGTGCGAAACCGCTACACAAACAATACATAGAACACAACCGCCCAAACTTTCGCCAAACAAAAAGTTAATAACTATATAATTGCATTGAAAATTAATTTTGAACTTTAGGCCTTATACGCACTATGCATTTAAAAAAGTTAAAAGAATAAAATGGCTTCGCTGTATGCCACGCCTAGGAAATATGTTCACTTGCATACATACTAATAGAAATAACGGATGATGTGCAACTTGCTTTATTAACTCAAGAAACTAGATGAGAATAAGCAGACGATATGAAAAATAGTAAAAATTAGTTTGTTCATGATTAACTGAGTTCAACCATCAATCATTTTTACCCACTAACACCGGATATAAGTTAGACGAAGACGAACGTTTCTGTTACATTTTTTTGTTTTGATCTAGATAAAAAATGCCTTTTTTACATTCACAAAAGTTTATATTGCTTTTCGTAAATCGTGCGCCAATATTTAATCTACACATTGGTGTTTGATCAATAATTTGGAAAGCAAAGCAAGAAAAGATTCTTAATTTTTTTTGCCCAATTTCCTAAATTTTTCATATGGTCGAAGTCAAACATAAGTTCATTGAACGGAACATCCGTATGTAAGTTATCATATTGATAACAATGTATGCACTTTTCGAAAGATATTTAGATAGTAGTGGGAACGGATATTATGAGCTTTTGTGAGTGTCAGTAAAATGCCGCAATGAAAGTTCTAGAAACAAGAGTGATTTAATTAGAGGCAAAAGTAATTAAAGATGCTATTAATATTTTAAAGATAATGAACGTGTAACATTAAAATTCCAATAACAAGAGAAATCTTTTACACTATTAATATTTAATAAGGTTAATAATGAATTTAGTAATTGTTATCCGATAAATTTATATATAATATACACAATGAAATACAGAGGATAAGTTTTTTACACCAAGATCACGAAACATCATGCAATAGGCGATCGTATCGTCGTAGTGATCATGCCTTCTAGACAATCTATCATAGCAGGAAAAGAAATGAAAAAAGAGGGCAAGGTGTTCATAAATTAGGAAAAGAAGATTGAGACAGAAAAGAACACAAATTATTATAAATACCAACTATGCATGCCAGACGCAACAGTGTAGAACATACAGAAAGGAAAGTAAAAAGTTGAGGTGGTAACTACGTGGATGAAGAAGTGGGTCAAAATCGTGAGGTGTAACAATAACCGAACAGTAACAACTAAAAGGACTTCGAGATGAAGAAAGAAGAGTGGATACGGATTCGAAGGGCAAGGTTCTTAGTGAAGCGAAGACAACGATCGTTCTTTGGGTGAAGATATTTAAAATTATAAATGATATATATGTATCGATTTGACGTCTCAATCATAAGTGATTATAATAATTTCTAATTCGCATCAATGGTATGTGTTCAAATAGATCATACACACGACAATAGTGAAACATCACACGACTGTGTGATCGTGTTTGATTCGTAGGTTCACTTTCTTGCCGATAGCTTGTCACTGATAAATGTTAATGAGACGCTCGTTACGTGGATACATATTTTGACCAAGGCTCCCACGGACAATGGCGGAGCGGAACCGGATGGAGACTAAAATGCCACGGTTTAATTCAATAAGACGTTTACCATTACTTTTTGATGGACATTTGAATTGAGATTAATAATTTAAAAATAAAATTAACGGCATGTAACTATACTGTGCATTTCCCATCATTGTTTTTTACTTGTTTTACATCCGTAGATCTCTAAAAGAAATTCAAAAGTAAAATTATGCACGTCATAAAATTTTTGTTTTTATTATTATGACTTATTATTATTACGTCATTACGACAGGTCCTTAATGGGGTGGGTAGAGAACACCGAGTGCCTTAAATTTCTATCCTTACACGTCTGACGTGATTCATCTACATGTAACGCAAAATTTATAATAGTAGTTAACCGTATGACTTTCATTTCTTTAATTTTGTCTTTGAAAAATCATATAAAACCGTACATACAACTTTAAAATTCTTAGCTCAATGTTATGTTTGTTCTAAACAAGTGTTACGTAATGCACTCAAATCAAGTGCGCTTCGATAAGATTACGGGAGCTTGTTCCCATAGCGAGTGCACTGACAGCGCGGCATTACAAACGACCACTGAGACATGTATGTATACACTCACGTGTTCACCACATCGAATCTTTAGAAAACAGTTGGCATAAGTTTCGATGAACTTTAAGTTCTCTGCTAAATACTATACCTATACTAGTAGGATATAACTCTATCTAGCATATGGCAGATGTAATGGTTTTTGACTCCCTCGTTGGTCGTGTTAGTTGCAAGCGCGACTGCCGATCGAGAGGACCTGGGTTCAACCCCGGATCGGGTACTATTGGGTTTTTCTAAAATTAGAATTTCTAGTAGTGGCTCGGAGTTTGGAGTTGTGCCCGGTGTATGGCAGAAGACTTGCCACCTATTCCATATTTGGACGTAAACGTAACTGGTGAAACGTGGGAGCGTGCAACAGTCCTCTGCCTACCTCTTCAGGGATTACAGGCGTGATGTTACGTTATGTAACATGCATAAAATTAAGTTCGTGACTTTGTTAAATAATATTTATGTACCGAGTGACAAAATGACTGCTTGCTAATTAATTGTCCTCGAATTTACTGCCCAAAATCGGTCTCATACGTTGTGTATG